>WOFM01000352.1:434944-635410 GCA_011428145.1 Ericerus pela
CTTAATATTTAGAAAACATTTCGTGATGTATCACCAATAAAATGTAAAAACTCAATATTGGCCCTTTAGGGGCCCATTTGAGGATGAAGAATAGGTCCAATTGAGAAAAGAACAGCAAATTTGGTCTGGGCGCCTCAAAAACATATTTGGTGATGTATCACACAATAAAAAGTGGAAACTACAGATAAACCCCCTTTTGGGGCCCATTTGGGGATGAAGAATGGTCAAATGGAGAAATGAACACGAAATTTTGACTTGGCGCCTCAAAAAACCCATATTTGGTGATGTATCACACAATAAAAGGTGAAAACTCAAAATTAACCCCTTTTTGGGGCCCATTTGGCGATAAAGAATGGTGTGAAATTGAGAAATCAACATAAAATTTGGATTCGGCGCCTCAAAAACCATATTTGATGATGTATCACACAATAAAAGTGAAAACTCAAAATTAACCCCTTTTTGGGGCCCATTTGGCGATGAAGAATGGGTCAAATTGAGAAATGAACACAAAATTTGGATTGGCGCCACAGAAACCATATTTGGTGATGTATCACACAATAAAATATGAAAACTCAAAATTGGCCCCCTTTTGGGGCACATTTGGGGATGAAGAATGGGTCAAATTGAGAAATGAACACCAAATTCTGACTCGGCGCCTCAAAAATCATATTTGGTGATGTATCACACAATAAAAGTTGAAAACTCAAAATTAACCCCTTTTTGGGGCCCATTTGGCAATGAAGAATGGGTCAAATTGAGAAATCAACACAAAATTTGGATTTGGCGCCTCAGAAACCATATTTGGTGATGTATCCACACAATAAATATGAAAACTCAAAATTGGCCCCCTTTTGGGGCACATTTGGGGATGAAGAATAGGTCAAATTGAGAAATAGAGAATTTATTTACAAATTCTCTTCGATTTGCCGCTGAATCTTGCTTAATTCCTGGGCGACGAATGGATAATTTAACAGTTCCTAGGTGAATCGAAGTGCATTAGTGAAATTATTAAAAACCGTATTTCATAAGAAAACCTCACCTCGATATCCTTTAGTTATCAGTTAATATTGAATTAAAATATTACTATATCCTATGCATAATGCAACAGAATTAGAAGCAAACTCATTGTCACTGTTATCGCATAGGTATACAACAAACATCGATATGTTTTGCGATGTATTGATGTTCTTCACCAGATCGATGCAATATTTTCTTTCGATATATCGATATTGAATAAAATACATATTTTGGGAAATTTTTTGACAACTGTTTGAAATTTTCTTTTCATATTATGCCAGAAACCTTCGCTGGAGTATACTCAACAACTTCCAAAAGTTTCATGGCCATCAGATGAATGGTTGTAGTAATGTATAAAAGACAAACAGACATACATTCTCTTTTATATATGTAGATTAATGGTGTAGTAATGCATAAAAGACAAACAGACCTACATTCTCTTTTATATATATAGATAACACTGGCCAAAGTAATCTTAAAAATTCCCCATAGATAACCCAAAAATATTTTTCAAAATTTGGGAATTTTTTTCATCAAAAAAGTCAGATTATGGAATAACGCATCGTGATTGGATCACCCAAAAGTGTCTAGGATACGGTATTTCTTGTAGTTATATAAATATTTCAGATAACACCATTCTGTCAGTACTATATTAGCCTTCCTTAGAGATGCATGTCTTAATATTCCTATAGCAAAATTATCGAGTTTTGACATTTTACTGTGTGATACATTAGAAAATAAGTTTTTTGAGGCACCGTGTCCAAATTTGGTGTTCATTTCTCCATTTGACCTAATCTTCATCCCCAAATGTGCCCCAAAAGAGGGCCAATTTTGAGTTTTCATATTTTATTGTGTGATACATCACCAAATATGGTTTCTGAGGCGCCAAATCCAAATTTTGTGTTGATTTCTCAATTGACCCATTCTTTTGCCAAATGGGCCCCAAAAAGGGGTAAATTTGAGTTTTCACCTTTTATTGTGTGATACATCACCAAATATGATTTTTGAGGCACCGCGTCAGAATTTGGTGTTCATTTCTCATTTGACCATTCTTCATCCTTAAATGGGCCCTAAACAGGGGCCAATTTTGAATTTTCACTTTTATTGTGTGATACATCACCAATATGGTTTTTGAGGCGCCGCAGTCCAAATTTGGTGTTCATTTCTCAATTTGACCCATTCTTATCCCCAAATTTGCCCCAAAGGGGGCCAATTTGAGTTTTCATATTTTATTGTGTGATACATCACCAAATATGGTTTCTGTGGCGCCAAATCCAAATTTTGTGTTCATTTCTCAATTTGACCCATTCTTCATCGCCAAATGGGCCCCAAAAGGGGGTTACTTTTGAGTTTTCACTTTTATTGTGTGATACATCATCAAATATGGTTTTTGAGGCGCCGAATCCAAATTTTATGTTGATTTCTCAATTTCACCCATTCTTTATCGCCAAATGGGCCCCAAAAAGGGGTTAATTTTGAGTTTTCACCTTTTATTGTGTGATACATCACCAAATAGGGTTTTTGAGGCGCCAAGTCCAAATTTCGTGTTCATTTCTCCATTTGACCCATTCTTCATCCCCAAATGGGCCCCAAAAGGGGGTTTATCTGTAGTTTCCACTTTTTATTGTGTGATACATCACCAAATATGTTTTTTGAGGCGCCCAGACCAAATTTGCTGTTCTTTTCTCAATTGGACCTATTCTTCATCCTCAAACGGGCCCCTAAAGGGGCCAATATTGAGTTTTTACATTTTATTGTGTGATACATCACCAAATGTATTTTCTAAATTATTAAGTATATAAAACCAAAATTAGCATAAATACCTACTTAATAATTTATACACATATGACCATAAAAATTTGTTTTTTTCTTTCTATTCAATTCACATAGAAGATTTTTATGATAATATTTTTAATTTGGCAACTTAAATGGAAAAAACTGTCAATAGAGAATGATCAATGGAAAAATTTACATGTACTTACAAAGTTTTTTAGCAACACCCAGAAAATACAAAATTAAGAAAATCTGACATACTGCTAAGTATGGGTTAAGTATAGTTCCCTCAAAATACCAATGTAAAAATTTGGTACAAACTGTCATAAAAATTGTAATAAAATTTAACTCCTATTTAAAATGGAAGGCTTGAATTTTCTTGACCCTAATGAAAATTTTGTTATAAATGACTATTATTTAGGCTACAGTAGAAATGGGTGATTGTTATTAGTTGGTTGAAATTGCAACTTTAAAATTTCAAAAAAGAAAGTTGGCACAAATAAGCACAATTTAAGATAAAATAATGGGAAAAGTTTCAGCTCAAAATTCCAAAAGGGGGGGGCTAAGACAAAACCTTCCTCACCCCTTATTTCAGTTAATAATTGAGCACAAATTATAAAATTGTTGGCACAAATCAGCACAAATTGAGCACAATCAGTTTGCAAAATTTCAAGTCAAAATTTGAAATGGGTGGGGCTGCATTTCCCCAGCCCCACCCAAATTTGTTTTGCAAATAACTAAAGATTTGAATGTACAGGAATTATAAGCTTGTTGGCACAATTAAGCACAAATCAAAAAAGAGTAGTGGGCAAAGTTTTGTATAAAAATTCAAAAAGGGGGGGGCTGAGGGGAAATCTTTCATCCTCCCTATCTGAGTTGGGAAGTGAGCACAAATTTTAAAATTGTTGGCACAAATTGGCACAAATTGAGCACAATTAGTATGCCAAGTTTTGAGTCAAAATTCAAAATGGGTGGGGCTAGCATTTCCCCAGCCCCACCCACAAACTTTTTTTTATATATTAAGAAGGGGGTGATAACAAATTCCAAAATTGGTAGCAAAATTTAGCACTATTTGAATCCAGTTGGTATGAAAAATTTTGGGTCAAAATTCAAAATGGGGGGGCTGAGGGGAGACATAAAACCACAAATATTTTTGAAAGGGAATGAGTATAAAATTTTTAATTTGCAGCACAAATTAGCACAAATTAAGCACAATTAGCATGCAAAGTTTCAACTCAAAATTCCAAATGGGGGGGCTGACACATAAATTTCTGAGGCCCCTATATTTGAAAATAAATGAGCACAAATTCTAAAATTAACGGCACAAATTAGCACAAATGAAGCACAATTAGCATACAAAGTTTAGAGTCAAAATTCGAAATGGGTGGGGCTAGCATTTCTCCAGCCCCACCCAGACTCTTTTGTTTATATCTAAGGAAGGGGGTGAGCACAAATTCTAAAATTGATGGCACACATTAGCACAAACTGAGCACAATTTGGCCAAAAATTTTCAGGTCAAAATTTGAAATGGGGGGGGCCGGGGAAATGGACCTCTTTTTGTCTACTCCTACACTTGGCCATGTAGGGGTTCCTATACTTTACCTGCCTTTCTGTTGGCTCTTTTTTTTTGTTTGTTGTGTGTTTGGTTCTTGTGATATTTTCGGACGTCACATTATAATTATAATTATTATACTTTTAATATTATTATTATTATTATTATTATTATTGTTATTATTATTATTTTAGGTGTTCAGGCGGTACGGGGATTCGAACCCATACCGGCTGAACACCCAAAACCTCCCTCGTTCACCATCACAAAAGGCAGCACCGTACTCACTCGGCCATGGTGCCGGTGACGGTGTTTGAGGGAGTATGTACTTATATGTGCCGACGTAGTGTGGCAGCCGCCACACCACTCCCCCCAGTATAGCGGAGTGTAAATACGGCTTCCTATACGGAGGCGCCTAGGTAGGGACGTACACCGGAACATGGTGATGCCCCTCCATCCATCACTGCTCTGTGGCATATGCCCACCAGCGCCATCACGCACAGAAACGGCGGTGTGACGCACCACAGTTACAGTCAGTTCAACTAGTGTCTGAGAGATGGCGTGAATAACCATCCCTCGGATCACGTCGAGGTCACCACTTTAGGTGTTCAGGCGGTACGGGGATTCGAACCCATACCGGCTGAACACCCAAAACCTCCCTCGTTCACTGTCACAAAAGGCAGCACCGTGCTCACTCGGCCACGGTGCCGGTGACGGTGTTCGAGGGAGTATGTACTTATATGTACCGACGTAGTGTGGCGGCCGCCACAATTATTATTATTATTATTATTATTATTATTATTATTATTATTATTATTATTATTATTATTATTATTAGGTATTATTTATTATTATGCGTTGTCTGCGTGACACAACGGTAACGCATTGACTTGTTTGGAGTTGGACAATGTGAACCTTGCGGCAGAATACCACTAGCAGAATGTTTATGGCCATCGTTAACTATCTGACCGACGATAGGCATGGATACTGCTCGGTGTGCTCGGCCATTTTGGTCGTAAGTAAGACGGAGCGAAGTGCCCGCGGGCAAACAAAGTACGAACACGAAACACCCCGACGTGACTGATTGTGCTCTTCGAAGTACCACCTACCTATAAGTAATATAATTACGTATGTAAAATATTGGTCAACCCTATCGGATGGCGCCACCTCGACTCGCGTACCGCTCAAGTTTTGCAAACGGATTGCCATTGGCCGCCGGTAGGCGGAAAAGGCGGCCGGCCGTTGGTCGAGGATAGCAAATTCAAAATGTGGATGGGACGCCCTCAAAAACGGGGTCATGGTCGCGTGGCTAGTGCTTCTTTTGGGTTTTAGGGTGTGGGCACGCGTGCCCCATTTTAGGCCGTCTGCAGCGTTCCGTACCGCGGGTACCTCCGGTTTGTCAGTTTACTGTGAAATGAGACGGACATAGGTGGTTCCACCGTGTGGGGAAATGGGCACTTTTCCGCAAACTGCGTACATTTTCATACTCCAAAATGTATTAATAGATTCGCAAATTTGCGACAACGTTAATTTCCCCATTTCCAGCAGTTTTGGACCGGGCAGAGGAAGGGCGAATAAAATCTGACCCGCTTCCGGATACTCCAGCCACACTTTTTGGCCTACGACTGTACGTAAGATTAACACGCAGTTTGTTCGTTTGATCGTTTCCTTCTTTCTCACATTGAAAAGCAAAAAAAAAAAAAAAAAAAGGAGTAGGAAGAGGAAGAAGAGAAGGAGGAGGAGGAGGTTATCAATTCGATGATCAGATATATGCTTTTTTTATGTTTGTTCCAACATAACTTCTCACCCTGGGCACCGATTTTGATAAGCTCGTTTTTAAATGATAGAGAATGATGCCGTAACATTTTTTAAAGGATTCGTGCGATAGTTTTCGAGTTACTCATCTTTAAATAAAAAACTTTTAGATTTGTAGTAATACTTATTATTGCCTCTAACGCTAAGAACAAAAAATCATTGAAAACAATTTTTTCATCAAGAAATCTAACCGATTTCAAAACTAAAAACGAATAAAAATTCTCTAGAAAGAGAAAATTAATTCTTTTGAAATTTCTCTAGTAAGTGTACCTATAATCTAGGCTGTAATTAAAATCAAATGAAAAAGCATTAGGTACGGTAAATTAATAATTTTTTTCGAAAAATAGAACCGACTTCGAAGAAAAAAACGATTAAAAATGCGCTAAAAAGAGAAAAATATTTTTTTAAATTTCTCAAGCCAGATGTAGTCTAGGGACTGGAATTATTCAACTCGGTGCTAATTAAAAAGTTGTATATAAAATGGGACGGAATTGACGTATAAAAGCTACGTGGTAAGGAAAAGACGCCGACTCGAATAATTCCGGTCCCTGCACCTACACCTTGCCGAAGAAATTTTCAAACCATTATTTTTCTCATTTTTAGCACTTTTTTTCGTGTACCTACCAATTTTATTTATTTGCCAGCTTCAACCTGCGGCTTCGCTCACACTTATGTAGCCAATAGGTACGAAAGTTACCATTTAAGCATAAAGTGTAAGCTTAAATTCACGACATATTGGAAGTAGCGAAGAGGCGAGCAGTAAACACTCGTGTTTACAGCTACTCTACCTATTTTGCGAGGATTTTGGAAATAGTTTTAACGATTACGGGCATGGTTAAGGTAGATTAGCAGTTTTTCATCAGTCCCAGTTGTAGGTCAAAATTCTTGCGGTGCCGCACAACGGAAAAAAATTACAACTCTCGCCGTAAGCGTTTCATACTCTTCACGTCAGCACTCTTTTCTCGGCTCTCATCTAACCGAGTATAGTTTCCTACCCACTGAAAGCCCAGTTCTGTTATATTCATCCGCAATTTCTGCAACAATTGCAAAATTTAAATTTTGAGAAAACAAAACTTAGCTCTTTCACCTTCAGATTTCTCAGCAGCTATTAGAAATATAAAGCTGACGTCGATACTTGTGGAAAGAGCAGAAAATTCTCTCAAATCTGGAACCAAATGAAGTTTTTTGTCTTTAGTTATTCAAAAATAAACCATAAGCTAGGTGTGGGGACTCACCGGTATGAGGTTGAGGGGCTCAGACCCCCAGACGACAGTCGCTGCCCCAAAGGGCAGGCAAATAATCGTCCTTGTGACGTTAAGCACACTAAATACGTTTGATCGTAATTACCTGCAAGTACATGCAGGTAATGTACGAGTACCGAATCGTGACACAACGAAACAATGTCACAATCCGTACACGAACTGGTCAGCCATCTCTTATCTCGGTAGGGGATGATGCGACCTGGACGCCCTCATAGACATACGTATATTCTTACATATGTGTCTTAGTGTGCGTGTAAATAAGCCGTATATAAACCACCCAAACTGGCTCTAAAATCACCAGTGTTTGCCTTGGTTTTGGCTTACCCGCACTTATGTACAAAGTGGCTGAACACGCTTAAATTCTGTAGAATTTCCTTCTGGTGAGAATATCTCTCACGACAAGGTATTCCACAGTGGTGACCCCGACGTGATTTTTGGCTACATTGTGAGGTGTCCTTAGGCGTGTTGCGCTTTTACAAAAATTTGGCCCAGTGTGCTGACGAGATACTTGCTTGCTCAGCAAATACAAAAAATTTTTTGCAGACTAAGACACCTTTTAGGTTGTTGAAGTAGAGTCTGCTGAAGTGGGAATTTACACCCCTCTCTTTAAAATATATAAACAAAGAGAAACCAGACAGCAGATCTGGAGGAAAAAGGTTGGACTCATCCCCCAACCCACCCAACTTTGACTCGACACTCCACAAATTTAACAAATCTGGAAGAAGGCCCTCAACACCCAGAATTAGCACGACTGGGAACTGCAATAAATAAAGAACAGTTAGCAGTTAAAACGTTGAGAAGTGGTCGAACTTTAAGCCAAAGTTCTGACCCAAAAACACCTGTCCTACAAACACAGGACCCAGTGTTTTCGACCAGCAAGGAAAGAAGTAGTTCTGTGGAATACGCTTGTCATCAGAAAGAAACAGCAATGGTCCCACCACCAACGGAAAACCCACAACCATCGCAGGGAGGTAGTAGTCAGCCACAGCTGACACCCAAAGTCTTGGTGCAGATTATGCAACTTTTGCAATTGCAGCCAGGGCAAAACCCCAACTTCTACAGATGGAGGATAGAGATCCTGGAATTTCTGCCCAATGAGGTAGACTTGTGGTTGACTCTATTGGAAGGCAGGTTCAAGACGGAGAATATAACTCTGAACCAGCAGTATCTACACATCTGTGGAGGCATGCCCCACAGATAATCCGCCAAATTCCGGATATCATGGAATGCCCTTTGACAGAAGATGATAAATATGCCTGGTTTGTCAAGAAGATCAAGAATGTTTTTGGAAAAACGAAAAACCAAATTATTGATGATGTGATGGGTGGTATGAAGATGGGGGATGATAAACCCTCAATCTTCATGGCGAAATTTAGGCAGAAGGTGGACAATATCGTAGCCCCTTCTGTCATAGGCAACCAATTTTGCAAGCAACTTCCTCAATGTGTTGTGCAATGCCTAGCTGCCATAGGTTTGACCGTGATAAATACATCCACAGACTTGGACTTCCTTGAAAAATCAGCAGATAATGCGTTAGAATATACCAGGTCAAAGCCGGTGGTCAGTGCAGTATCTGCAGAGACTGGAGAACTCGCTCAACTTCGAGCCCAAATAGCTCAGTTGACCTGATGAGGTAAAATGGAACAAACGCCAAAGCTCGACAAAACCCAACAGTAGCTGGCGACAAAGATCTAAATCAAGAAACAACAACAACAACGGCAATAGCAGAGGACGACAGTCCTGGTCCAGAGACCACAGATCTAGTTCCAGTAACAGGGGTCAGAGTTCAACTCCCCCTAGAACATCATCTCCCAAAACCCAGTCTCAAAATTGGGATGATAAATGTTGTTTCTTTCACAACAGGTTTGGTGCGGAGGCCACCAAATGCAAAAACAGGTGCAAATGGTGGGGTAAATCCTACAACAAGGAGGCGTCAAACTAGAACGAGGGGCCATCTATGCGGCCAAAGACCCCTTGGAAAAACACTCATGCCGCCTGTTCATAAAGGACAGGACTAATAGGAGATGGTATTTGATAGACTCAGGTGCAGACTTGAGTATATTGCCAGTAAGTAAAAACCAAAAAGTACTTCCTCCGAAATACTATCACCGTACTGTGAATGGTTAAAACCTTCCAGCTTACGGACTTGAGTCCAGCAAAGTTGACATTGGACTTAAGGAAAATATGACGTAGTCCTTCACGGTTGCTGATGTTCCAAACCCGATCCTGGGTGCAGATTTCCTTGCACATTATGGCCTAATCATTGACCTCAAAGAGGGCAAATTGATTGATAGTGAAACTAAAAATTGTGTGGATGGCAAAATGCATGCTTACAGACTGGACACAAACATATCCAGCTGTACAAAAGTTGACAGACAACTCTTATGTATCCTGTCTGACTATCCTGGAGTCACTCAACCATCAGTTTGCAGGCATCCTACCTATAAACATGACACAGTTCATTACATAGAGACCAAAGGACCACCTTGCCATGCTAGAGCACGAAGGTTACTGCCTGACAAACTAAAAGCGGCATGGGAGTACTTCCATCGCATCATCGAGGAGGGTGTATGTCGCCCCTTGAAAAGCTCATGGAGCTCCCCTATCCACATGATCAAAAAAGCAAGTGGAGAGTGGCGAATTGTTGGAGACTACAGGGCCTTAAATGTCAAAACAGTTCCTGATTGCTATCCAGTCCCCAATATAATGGACTTCAACGCAAATATGAAGGGTACAAAGATGTTCACCAAAATTGACATCAACTAGGCATTCCACCAAATTCCTATGGCTGACCAGGATATACCAAAGACAGCGGTTATAACCCCCTTTGGACTACTCGAATACCTTCGAATGCTGTTTGAACTTCGCAACTCAGCACAAACTTTCCAGAGATTTATCAATGTACTGTTTAGGGAATTGCCGTTTGCATATGCATACTTGGATGATATTTGCATTTGCTCTGAAGGAAGTGAGCAACAGCACAAGGAGAATGTAAGAGCCATCATACAGCATATACACGCTGCTGGGCTTACTATCAACGTAGGTAAAAGCTTATATGCCCAGACCAAAATTGACTTCCTCGGCTACAAAGTCTCGACCAAAGGCATTTCCCCATTGAAGACCAAAGTAGAGCCAATATTCAATTTCCCGAAACCCTCAAATGTCGCTGAACTCAGGCGCTTCTTGGGGATGGTGAATTTCTATAGACGTTGCATGAAAAATGCAGCAGCCAAACAAAGTAAGCTGTTTGCACTAATTAAGACAAGTAAAAAGAAATAAGACTCCACTCGAATAGAATGAAGAAGCCGAACAGGCCTTTGAGAAAATCAAAGATACACTGGCAAATGCAACTCTATTGGCTCATCCAGACGAAAGTCTGCCATTATGCGTGAGTACCGATGCCTCTGATTTTGCTATTGGTGCAACTCTGTACCAATTCAATAAAGACAACAAGAAGTTACCGCTATCTTTCTTCTTGAGGAAGCTCTCAAAAACAGAAAAGAACTATAGCACATACGATAGGGAATTGCTCGGAATTTTTGCTGCGTTGAAGCATTTCAGGCACCAATTAGAGGGTAGATGTTTTTCTGTGTATACTGACCATAAACCCCTAACATATGCCTTCACACAAAAAGCAGAACCGGCATCGCAAAGAAGAGCATGATAATTAGACTATATTGGTCAATTGACTACCAACATTCAGTATATAAGTGGAGAACTTAACACTCCAGCTGATGCCTTGAGTAGAATCGAAGCTATCTCGGCTCCTGTCCAATTGCCTTATGCTGAAATAGCTAAAGCACAGCTTAAGGATGCAGAATTGCAAGAGTTGTTATCGAACGATGATACTACTCTCAAATTGAGACAGAAAAATTCCCGGTACTGATGTTTTATTAACAGGTGACGTCAGTACAGGTAAGAATAGGCCATTTCTACCGGTAAAATATCACAGGTTGGCTTTCAACAGTGTACATAATCTGTCACATGCTGGGCCAAAATGTAGTGCTAATATGATTTCGGCAAGGTTTGTATGGCTACGAATGAAGTCTGACTGCAACAAATGGGCTCGCAGTTTCCTGAACTGTCAAGAATCCAAAGTAGGAAGACACACTCGCTCGCCCCTCAAATCCTTCAAACAAACAGAGTGGTTTAAAACTGTACATATGGACTTGGTAAGCCCATTGCCACCATCTCAAGGACACAGATACCTGTTAATGATAATATACAGGGCAACACGATGGCCAGAAGCAATTCCTCTATACGAGATAACAGCTCCAACTGTAGCTGCCAGGTTATATGATACCTTAATTGCGAGGTATGGCGTACCAGAAGTCATAATTACGGATCAAGGTCGCCAATTTGAGAGCTCTTTCTTCAAAGAGTTAGCAAATAAGCTTGGTGTTCAACACAGTCATACCGCAGCTTACCATCCTCAAGCCAATGGCAAAATCGAGAAATGGTATAGAGCTCTCAAAGTCTCTATCATGTCACATGATACAAAGAGATGGGTAGATGTACTCCCTACCATCCTCTTAGGCCTTTGATCAGCCCTACAAACGGATACAGGTCATTCTGCACCGCAATTAGCATTTGGCAGAGCTCCGCCTCCCAGGGGACTTCTTTACAGAATCGAAGGAAGTTAGCCCCAAAATCATGGTACAAAATATAAGAAACGATACCAACAATTTCCTAAAACAGGCAGCTTGTCATGGCCAGCCCAAGATTTACGTCTCGAAACACTTGGCCAATACTTCACACGTATTTGTTAGAGACGAAAAATGAGATCTGCGCTGGAGAAAACATACGCCGGTCCTTACAAAGTAGTATCACAAGATGAGAAAAACTTTGTGATACTCATTGCAGGCGAACCTCAAACAATTTCAATCGACAGATTGAAGCCTGCATACTTGGTAAGTGACGATAAAAGAATAAAAAGGTTGCAGAAGGAAAACATAGAAAATATCCAGACAGATTCCCAAACAAAAATGGAAGAATCTGTCGAAAAATGTAAAACAAATAAGTCACAACAGAAAACATTAAAAAAGTCGGTAAGATTTTCGGACGATGTTACCACTTAAACATTCGATCCGGAGGCCCCCATATGCCCACAAAAAAGAGGCAGGCCCCTAGGCAGTAAAAAATGTAAAAACTCCCACCCTTCTCACAATTCTGAGAGGTTAATGCGAAGAAAATAAAATTTACTCATGAAAAAGTAATATCCGCTACGTAAGTTTAAAGCTGCTAAAAAATATGCGACGAAAATCGGAATTCCAAGAGACAAATGAAACTTTGGAGATAAGCAAACAAGGAATGCCAACAAAAAGAAAATGACAGGAATAAACAAATCCACGTGCGATACGGAAATAAACATCGCAACGTGTGTTTACCATTAAATACAAAGATAACCTCAACGTTGTGACGTCACAAGCGGAGATTCCTTTGTAATAAAAATTTGAAAAATATATTCTATGAGTTTATTTCAGGCATAACTTTGCTTAAACCGATCAGAACTTAACCGGAAAACTTGCATACGGCCGAGAATTTTAAGCGCTATCCCCTCTACATGCTGATAAGAAGATGTGAAAATAATAAAACGAAACTGTAATGGTAAATTGAAAATCGCAGTAGATTCACCCGTTTTAGAACTGCCATAGATCTTGGACGTGTTTTCTGAAACAATATTTTTGGTTCCTTCTCCTATAAAACCCATTCTAATGTCCCTGCCAACCACCATCCTAAAGTCCGCCACCTCCCAAACTGCCCGGAAAACCGCTGAGTTCTCATAAACTCAGCAGAAGATGGAGCGGATCAGAGAGGAGCTGCTCATGGACACAGCTCCTTTCATAGACGACGTCCTAGCGGAAATGACGACTCCGCTGCCTCCAATAATCTCTCCTCCCCAGTCGCCGAAGGAATCAACTCCGACTCCAGAACCCCCGAAGCAGGAGCCGAAACCAGAGGAAAAAAGGGAGCCAATGAGATTCTTGTTCATGGCTGAGAGGGCCGCGAATGAAAAAGCGAAGATGGCAACCTGGACATCGGGGAATTCAAACTCCCCAATGTTAAGGAAGCCACTGTTTAAACGTCTACTGCCCCCTTACTCCTGTCATCATCCCTACGCCCGCTCAAAAAACGTACCACCGAGGCGTAGGGGAGAGGACAGCTGGGTAAATTACCTGGCCCAGATACACACCCGTAGGGAATCCTACGAGTGCATCGGGGCCACGGTAGGTAGTGCCCTGGCAAAATGGGAGGCCAACCAGAGGTGGAAGTAAAAACCCGCACGTCCCCCCAGGCCTTGCGCATTTTGATCATTTTTGTGGCGCAAAAACTAAGAGGGAGTAGCTGTGGGGACTCACCGGTATGAGGTAAAGGAGCTCGGACCCCCGATGACAGTCGCTGTCCAAAAGGGCAGGCAAATAATCGTCCTTGTGATGTTAAACACACTAAATACATTCGATCGTAATTACCTGCAAGTACATGCAGGTAATATACGAGTACCAAATTGTGACACAACGAAACATTGTCACGATCCGTACACGAACCAGTCAGCCATCTCTTATCTAATTAGGGGATGATGCGACCTGGCCGCCCTCACAGACGTACGTATATTCTTATGTACGTGTCTTAGTGTGCGTGTAAATAAGCTGTATATAAACCACCCGAACTGGCTCTAAAATCTAGAGATGTGCGTTTTAGTTCATTTGGTGGATTTAGTTCAACAGGTCTCGGTTTTTGAATGAACTAGTTCAGTGAACTAGTTCAAAATGAACGAAATGAGCTGCATGAATCAAACAAATGAAAACAGTTCTTTCATATTTGATAAGATGAGATGTTTAGTTTGTAATGAAAATATGAGACATATTTTCATGTATAAATTCCTAACTTCGTACTTGGTGATGGTGATGAATTATAAATTTTAAATATATAGTTCGATTTTTAAGAAACTGGATTACTGGAAGTTTGATTATTAATAATTACTAAAATTGGAAATTTTGCGTACAGCATTTATTATGTTTCCTTGTTGAAAAAGAAGTGCCATTTGGTTACATTTCACTGAAATAGAACAAGGCAAACGTGCCAAATGTAATATATGTTATTGTAGCTACAGTATTAGTAATAATTCAATTGGTAATTTGAGTCGGCATGTGAAATTGAAACATCCATTTTTATTTATTCAAAATGAGGAGAATACTGATAGAGAAATACAAGAAATTGAGCAGTTGGAAAATGAATCAAATGTTCCCTCTTCCAATAATAGTCTTACACCAGGTCCATCAAGTTCTTCAGCTCTCATGCCTCCTTCTGCATCTACTTCACAACCATCACAAATAACTCCAGTTTCAACGTCATCTCTAATTAATGCTTCTTTCCAAAAAACCACAATTCATAATTATTTCAGATCAAAAAAACCAGTTTCAGTCTCCATGACTAAATCATTACATAACCAGCTACTGAAATTCATTGTGAAAGGATATCGGCCTTTTGCTATTGTGGAAGATGCTGAGTTCCGAAAATTTGTAGAGATGTTGTGTCCAGGATATACATTACCTAGTAGAAAATTATTGACAGAATCTTTGCTGGTACATAATTTTCAAGAGTGTGAGGAAACTGTTCAAGAAAAGCTAAATTTGGCTGTTGCTGTATGTTTAACCACAGATTACTGGACTTCTATTAACAACGAAAGTTTTAGTGCAGTTACAGCTCACTTTCTAAATGAAGGAAAATTGCAGTCATTTTTGTTATCATGTGAAAACTTTGCACCTCACCACACAGCTGACAATATCCAGCAATTTTTGACAAATCTTGCTCAAAAATGGAAGATTTCCAATAAAATAACTGCAGTAGTGACTGACAATGCAGCTAATATGATTGCTGCAGTTAACAAATGTAATTGGCGTCATATATCTTGTTTTGCCCATTCCATCAATTTAATGATACAAGCTGTATGGCAAGAACCTTCAATCAAAAATACTCTGGTTAAAATTAAAGGTAAGATAATTAAAAATAATCTACTAGATTTTATGTGTTGTTTGTTTCTTATATGTTCCTTAATCTTTGTGTGTGTGAAGCTCTATCTGTTGTAGTCAACTCAGTCAACTACTTCAACTTACTTGCAACTTTACTCAAAAATTGTCTATTTGTAAGGAAGATGAAAATTCATAAATTATGATTTCAACATCATTTTTATTAATACCCTATAATTTTTCTATTAATCAGGTATCGTCGAATATTTCAAAAGAAGTTCCCAAGCTAATGCAGAACTGAAAGCAACACAGCAACAAATGAATTTGCCTGCTTTGAAGTTGAAACAGGATGTGGTAACACGTTGGAATTCTACACTTGAAATGTTGAAAAGATTTGTGACTAATAAAACAGCACTTGTGTATGTATTAGCTGTATTACAATCCGAACACCACAATACACATGCTAAAGAAATAGTTTCATTATCATCAGATGAGTGGGAATTAGCAGCTCATCTGATAAATGTGTTCCAAATTTTTGACGATGTTACTAGAGAAATAAGTGCTGAGAAGTTTGTAACAGCATCAAAAATTTTGGTCATGCTGAAACTTATTAAAAAAAAATTAATCTTCTTCAACAGAGTGATTCACCACAGAGCATAAAAGTAATAGCTGATTTATTGAACAAAGAATTAGATAATCGGTTCAAAAATTATGAAAGTAATGATCTGTTAGCTCAATGCACCATTCTCGATCCTCGATTTAAAAAATTGGGTTTTATAGATGTCACTAAATTTGATTCAGCAGTCCAACGATTGAAAAGAAGGTTACCTCCAGCACCTGAAAATACAACAGTTACAAGCAATTTTGATACTAACGAAACTGGAATAGAATCTCAAAGTATGTGGTCTGATTTTGATGAAGAGGTCAAAATCCTTAGTGCTTCTCATATTCCAGTAGCTGCTGGCATGATTGAAGTGGATAAATACTTGAACGAGCCTCATTTACCTCGAAGTGAAGATCCACTGAAATACTGGGAACAGAGAAAATATATATACCCAGCCTTATATAACTTCATTAAAAAACGTTTTTGTTTGGTGGCAACAAGTGTTCCATGTGAACGCATATATTCAAAAACAGGCCAAACGTTAACTTTGAAAAGAAATTGGTTAAGTTCTTCACACTTAAATAAAATTATGTTTTTAAATTTCAATTGGTAATTTTAAATTTCATCTGTTGTTAACAAATGTTTTTTGTTTTTTTTTTTTTTACATACCTTTATAATATTTCTCAACTTGAATAAAAAAATTTAATTCAACTAAAGAGTAAAGATGTCAGTATCACTATCACATATTTTAAATTTCTTCTATTTTCCACATCTGAGCTTTAGCTTGGTAAACCATGTACTAATTTCTGAAATGACAAAAAGTACCACAAAGAATCACATTCAAAAATTTTGATTCTCTTTAAAAGAAAAAAAAAATCACATTTACCGCAAATCAATTACGTATAGGTACACTGTGGTCTGAAATTTTAATTGAATACCGAGATGGTCAGGGCTCAGTTCCTGTAGAAAAATACGTTGAATAAATTTAAATGATATTATAATAAACATAATTAAGGTAAGGTATCTTTCTTAATATAAGGGTTTGAATGAATTTTTACAGGCTAAAATTTGGATAAAGGTTGAAAATATTTCTGAAATGATTCCTTTAAACATGCGTATAAAATATTCCTGCAGTAAATTTTCACAATGCTTCAGGGCTTATTTTTTTATAAAGAATTATAGAGATCGAGTCATTGCTGAAAAGAGGAAATATAAGACAAATCTTGAGGCATAAATTTTTGCTCGTAAAATATAGCCATTCATCGAGTAATTTTTTCATAAAAGACGGCACCAATTTCAGGATGAAAAGATGTATTCAATAATTACTATCCGATTCTTTTGGTACAATGAAAGATACTCAAAGTCATTTTTCCCGAACAAAATAATGAAAATGAACATATTTCTGAAAAAGAACAAACATTTTGATGAAAAAAATTCATTTCAAAATAAAATATAACTGAAAAGGGCAAGAAATTTTCAGCACATAATTTGACGTACTTAGAATGAAAAATCACTCGGTAACAGTAACTTTCTGCGCTACATCTGGGTCTTTAATTTAAATTATTCAAATAAATCACTAACCTAAATAAAGAAAAAAGCTGCATACAAAAGAAGTGAAGAAAACTGCAGTGAAAATGATATTGTAAATTAAGAAAAAAGAAAGAATGAACAAAACTAGGGGAACAAAAAATAGAAAATTGGAAAAATAAATTTAAAAGTTATTCTAACCTAAAATTACTCCTTCATTTTTTTACTACTTGGAGCTTCGGTAGAGGAGGTGGACTTTTTCTTCACAGAACCAATCTGCAGCCAATTTTTCCGCGGAGAAAACGATGTTTTTTCACTTTTGTAAATAAAAATTCATTTTAACGCTAGTAATAATACGTCGACGAGGGACAGCTATATTATGTAAAAACATTCAATATTTACTTCATCGGTTCATTACAACTAGGATCTTTATTTCTGGCATTATTCACTTTAGTCGAAACAGCATGCCACACAAGATCAGTGGCTAATGGCTATAGCTCGACTAGATGAAACGCGCTCGGTGCCCAACCATTCCTTTAAAAAATCAAGGAAACGTTCAACATATTTTGTAGGTAAGTTTTAATGAATAACAAGGGATGAAAATAGGGAGTTTAACCTGCAAAATATTTTCATTTGTCAAAATTGCTGGCATCCGATGATGTAACCAAGACAGCGTTGAATTAGATTCTATGGTGATTATGGAATAGCTATAAATATGATTTCCCTACGGAAAGAGTTGACAGTTGTCAATAAATAACTTAGATGAGCGTTTCAAAATCAATGTGAATATTAAATATACTCTCGAAAAGTAACGAAACAAAAAATAGAAAAATAACTAGCAAATAAATATTACAGAACTTCTGAAGAATTCTTTACTCAAAAAACAAAGTTCTTTTATGGATTCGAAGAATTACAGAGGAATTGAGGTACTTACCATACTATCATTATTCAATAACCACTGAAGTTTCGTTTTTCGTTGATTGGTGAGAAATTCCACTCATCCAGTGATTAACAACAATGCTGTGATGTATAAGAGTGAACTAGCTTGTATAACTTTGATTTGATAATATTTTTAGTTCAAAATGAACTAGTTCATTCGCATCTTTCGGTCTCGTTCATTTAGGTCTTTCAAAAGATTAGTTCAAATGAACTAGTTCTCGGTCAACCGACACATCTCTACTAAAATCGCCAGTGTTCGCCTTGGTTTTGGCTTACCCGTACTTATGTACGAAGTGGCTGAACACGCTTAAATTTTGTTGAATTTCCTTCTGGTGAGAATATCTCTCAGGACAAGGTATTCCACACTAGGTAATTGTAAAATAACGGTAAAAGTGGAGTGTTTTGTTCTCGTATTTTCTTCCGCTATTAGCTCGCAATTAGTTCGTTTCAGGTGAAAACTGATGATGGGAATGAATTTTTCGTTAAAAAACAAGAAGGTTGGCCACCGCTGAATTTCTTCTTTTTAAAAAACGGCGAATTTCTCATTAATTTTCAATTTTTTCGTGGCCGGATTTTGAAAAATTAACGCCGATAAAAAATTAATAATAATTTTTAGTAGAGAATTGAAGAACATTTTCTGCTCTTTCCGATGGCGTCGATGACAGCTTTGTAACTGAAATAGAAATTGAGAAATCGTCGAGTGAGAGAAGCAGTTTTTCTCGAAATAAAAACGTGTTACCTATTGCGAACGTTGCAAATATGGCGGATAAACGATTATACGTATACCTACCGAAATTTGAATTGAATTTTAACGTACAGATAGTAGATAACAGAAGACCAGAAAAGGACAGAAGATGGGTAGATATAGAGTGTCATCGTCATCAGGTACATTGGTGAACCTTCGACTGGACATTATCGGGCCGCATTTAGCCTAACTCGCCCCTTTTTCTTCGCCACCCCAACCAAAATCTGGTAGGTACCTAGTGCCTACCTAATCGGCGTAGTTTACTCGTCTTTTCGGTAGACTTTGGTTTGTCGTAATAACACCTCCTTCTATGTGGCGCATTTGGGGCACCGTACCAGCATTGTTTTCCGGATGCTCTGTTCTCCTCTTCGCGATTTGTGTCACGAACGAGTGCATTTAAAAAAAAAAACAAAAAACAAAAAAAAAACCAATCTTCCATTTCGGCCAAATATACCAAATATACGATAGTATGGGGTAGAAAAAGCCGCACCAAAGGCAAAATACCTTCTTCACGTTTCTCTTCCTTTCTTTCACTGTTTTTTTTTTTTCCACTCGTTCCGCGGGGGTTGTCGACATACCGCAAGCGGGTCTTAGATACGGCAACTATGGCCTACACGTACTTACAACAGTGCGTGGATGCGGATCATTAGTCGACGGCTGCGAAACCACATACCCACCTAGCCACATGATGACACACTCGGTGGGGCAGATATTTTGATTTCTTTGCGGCTCGACGATCCACGCGAAGGGGAGTAAAGGGCTAAGGCGCAGAAACAGAGATAGGCTACTCGAAGGACGAAGGTGCCCAGACATTAAAAAGGAGCGTACCTATACTTAGCTGCGGAGGAAAAAAATGTATATATGTATACGTATATAAAATAATACGATATAAATAAATAAATATATTAAAAAAGAGAGCGAATGAGAGGGAGCGAAAACAAAGGCAATTTATGAGCGGATGTGTGTCGCGGACGCGCCACCCGCTGATTAGGTTGGTACCTACAACAACAACAACAACAACAACACAACAACAAGAGAGGAGATAATAAAAAAGAAGAAAACATAAAGCCAACACGCTGGTGACGCGGTGCCTGGTAATAGCGCCCCTTTCTATAACGGGCGTACTGCAAGGTAGGGTACCTACACGTAATAATAATTACCTGCAGGTACTGCAATACCGCGTATACCTATGCCTACAGAATTACAGATGTACGTACCTACCGTGTAGTCAGTAGGCTGATATAAATCTGGCCACTTCTTAATTGCAGCGCGTAGGCATAAAGGTAGTAAGGTAAGTAGGCCGTGTAGATTATTATTTGGGCTGAAACGTAATCTTGAAAAGGCGAGTCATCGATATTAATGGTCTGTTCGATGGCGGAAGGGCAGCGTGTTGTCTCCTCTCGCTTTTCACCGCTCTGCCTCCCTTCTTCGTTGTTGGATGCTGCGCCAGGATACACGAGCGACGACGTGCGTTTATAAAATCGTCGTGCGGCATTTGATCGATATTCCACGCAGCCGACCCCGACCCCGACCCCGACCCCGACCCCGACCCCGACCCAAAAAAGGTCATTATTTGCGTCAAACCTTCGAGTCGAATACCCTTCTATTTGGGTATGCGGGTCCGTCGTCGGCGATACGGAGACCTGCTTTTTCAAAAAGTGACGGTTACGGACGTACCTACGCATAAAGATACAGGTATAACGGGGGTCGCCCCCAAATGAGCGATGCGAAAACAATTTGTTTTGCAACTGCCTTTACGGGATGCTGCCGAGATCTCTTTGTATTTAAAGGGCGAAAAATAATCAAACACCTTTGTCGAGTCATCGCGTCGCGTCGTTTAAAAATTAAATTAATTACTCGAGGAGCAGTCGTCAGCGAACTCGACGACGACTTTGATTTCTTATTTTTCTCTTTTTTTTTTCTTCTAGCAAATACTTGGCCAATAATCGTGGTAGGCAAGTACGTCGAGAAAGAAACTTGGGTGCCAGATTAATACGCATATTGTACTTGACTTGCTGATAGAGTTGGAGATGAAAGTCTGTATATGTATAGGCTACTGTATATTCCAGGGGACCAGGCGCCACTGCCCCGCCGGCCGAATAAACTTTCCAGTTGATTCACCGTCTTTACGGCCATACTTGATTTGCCTAAGGGAAGGATATAAAAATATGGGATATAAAAATGTGAACAGGGCCGCCGTAAATAGAGAATTTGGGCCTCGAGGAACAAAAATTTATGGGACCACCGAAACAATGAAAATTGCGAAAGTGTCCATTTTTGTATTTTTCCCTTTTTTCTCTTTTTTCTCTTTTTTTTTTTTTTAATTCGTGTCCTAAAAAGGCCAAATCCAAGGGAAATCCTCCTACCCCCTCTCATCGGGCATGGGTTTGAAAGAATATATTTTAACAGCATTAATGTGTAAGTTAGTGCTACCAAATGAGGTGAAAATATTATTAGGAATTATCTATGAGAATACCTAATGGTACCATCCATTTTTTATTGAGGATTAAATCGTTTGTATAATATGCAAATTTTTGTGTCAACAGCCGCAGAGCAAAAAAAATTGGTGACGAGGAGTTTGTGAAAACGAAGGGGGGTTCAGAGGCTTTAAAAAGGTATTAATAGGCGACAGGTTCCACTGTTACAATAAAATTTATTCAGAAATCTTCAACTATTTAAAAACTTTTCATTCGTTTCTCTTTTTTTTTTTTTTTTTTTTGAATTTTGAATTCTGAATTCTGTATCAGTACCTATCAATGAATAATCAACGGAGCGAGGGAAAACAATTATTATTCTATAATAATCTATGTAGTTTTGCCTCGCATAAACGAAGGTGAACGAAAATAAATTCATTCCGGACTTTTTGTTCGACGCCACAAGTAAAAATTTTCTTACGAAAGCAGAAAACCGAAGAAAAAACCCATTCAAATGGAAAATTATACAGAACGTAAATATTCTTTTTGGAGAAAAGGCGAAAAAGAAAAGATTTATGCAGATTTAGGAGCGAGTGCGAGAACAGGAGACCACCTGAAGCACGTACCTACATACCGAAGTAGAAAAAGAAGTGGACGACAAAAAAAAAAAAAAAAAAAAAAAAAGTGAAAAAAAAGGGAAAAAAGAGAAAAAACGGAAAAAACGAAGCTCGGATCTGTGGGCTGTGGCGTACCCACGTTTGAAGTGTCTAAGTGAGGGGTGTAAAAGATCAGTGCGTGTGTTCAGTGTACCCACAGCAAGTAGAATTTTGGAGAGAAATTACTCGGAGCTGTTTATACGTTGTGGAATTAGTCGTGGCATAATGTCTCGAACACGGTGATAAATAAATACTTATCGACGTCGAGAAAGGAGTTAAGGAGGCAGTATGGGGCTAATGTGGACCACCACGTTATGGCCCAATGTGATTCATGACCCCCTTTTGTAGCATAGACGAATTCTGTTTACGTGACGTTTATACAAGTTGCATACTTAGCGCCTTGTATGTGCGTACGTGTGCGTTCGCGTCGTACGCCTAAACTTTTGCCCTTGTCCACCCTTTAGAATTGGAATACCGGGCAAGCGATTTTTTCGCCCTTTTTTTCTTTTTTTTTTTTACCCCGTTTTCCTTTTTTCTAAATTTATTTATTCTTTTCCACTACCTATTCATTTTCTTTAACTGCTATTGCATTCGGGACATGTAATTCGATCAAGTTACCCGCTCCTATTGACACCTGCACGAAGGAGAAATGCGTAAGTATCGGTGGCACTTTTCTCCTTGCGATGATGTACCTGCCTTAATTTTACTCTTCACCCATCACTGTTCATACTTATTTGAACGCCCACGGCCGACCGATTTTTATAAAAATTACTATCAGCTCTCACTATGCTGAGAACTACCCACGCATCGTATTTCATTCCAACCGAATGATAATTAAGTCTCATCCTACATTTGTACAGCAGCTTTCTTCAGCCTCTACTGATGAACCGCAGGACTAATTTTCATCAAATTCGATATCAACTTTAGTTATATTCAAAAGCAACTGCCTACCAAATTTCAGCCCTATCGAATAAAAATAATGTTTTGATTCCCATTGGTGAGAAATTCCTCCCTTCCACCGATTTTCATCAAAACCGATACATAGTATAATTAAGTATGTTCAAAACTAAATACATACCTACTAGATTCATGTCGGATTTCAAATTTAGAGAGACATACCTACTTCCCAAAAATGGTAAAATTCCCAAATATTTTTAAACGCTTTCATTTAACTTTGTTTGGGAACAGAATTTAGACTTTATAATGATAACCGGATTGCGCCCTACAGTCGCCTGGTTTTATCTTCACGTTTTTAGTTGTGCTAATTGGATAGAGGTGCTACTGACGGACTGCTACAGGCTACAGTCATCTATTTTTATAGATACCAGAGACCGAGGTAACCCAAATTTGGTATTTGGCGTTCATTTTTTCATTTCACCCATTCCTCAAAGCCCAGGGCCTTCAAAAGGGGACCAGATTTTAAATTCACATATTATGTTGTGCGATACATGACCAGCTATCTTTTTTTGGAGCGATAATTTCAAATTTAGCATTCATTTTTGCATTTGGCCTATTCTTCGACCTTCGGGGTTTTCAAGAGGCAGCCAAATTTTGAACTTACACATTGCACGAGGTAATAGATCAACGGGTATATTTTTGAGGAGCTGATTTCAGATTTGGCATTTATTTTATCAATAGCTGATTAACCCGGCTCTGCATGGTGTGAGGAGTGTAATATTTTCTTTTGAAATTTTTTTGCCCTAAATTTTAGGGACTTTTTTTTCATTTACGTATTTTTATAGTACCCATATTGTGTATTCATTTACAGAACAAAAGCCAAAAGTAATGGCTTGTTTAAGCCCCCAAATGAAACAGATGATACAGGGGTCGTGCATTTTCATCACTTATTCAGTATTCCACCCTCATTACCTTTCATCCTTAAAATTAACAGATTAAAAATCAATAAAAAAGTATTCTACACCTTTTTTACGGTGAGTACAATTTTGGCTTAATCACTTATGAAAATACCCAATTTCCCCAGCAACATCTACCCAACTGATTTTTCATTAGATATTTGCAAAAGCAGAAATATCAAACTTAGAAAATGAGAAAAATCAACGTAATGAGCAAAATCAAAGCCACATACAAGTATTTGCAAATGCAACAACTCCAAAGTTGAAGAATAGAAAAATGAAAGGGATAAACAAAATAGCAACCACATAATATGTGTGTAGCTGTTCACACACACAGTCGCAAATTATTTGAGGGATTATTTTTTTAAAGATAACTCAATTTCTATCAGATAGATTTTCAAATTTACTGATTTAAAACCAGCGGGAGATCAGGACAATTATTTTAGTAGAAGATTCAATTAAATTGTTTCAGCAGTTCTGAAGCCAACTTGCAATGTTAAAAACCATATCATTTTTATAATAGAGATTTGATCCATTCCTCAACCCTCAGGAGCTTCGTAGGAAGTCAGATTTTGACTTCGAATATTTTATTATGTAATACGTCATCGGGTGTGTTTCTTGGGAAGCTGATTTCAAATTTTATCTTAGTATTTTCATTTGACCCATTCTACGACCCTCAGGAGCTTCAAAAGAAGGCCAAATTTTAACTTTTCATATTTCATTACGTATTAAATCACATGTGTTTTCTGAAGTTCCCAATTTCATATTGATTGCCATAGAGGATTTCCCCATAGTTCACAAGGTGAGAAAAAGTTGAAAACAGTTCAAAAATTTAGCTTTTACCATTTTCAAATTTTTCGAATGTTTCCAATACTAAGGGCTCAGTAATAGAAGTTCCACTTCCACCTTGTGTCCTAGGACACCTCAATTTATTTTTATCCGTTATTTCCTCCAGATTTTTATCCACATTCTTATTACCACATTTATACTACTGTATTTTAGGTTGTTACATGTATTACAAAATGGTGCTTCAACTGAATAAAATTACGCGCTAAAAAGTACAAAATAAAATAAATAAAATTTTTTTTAGGTGAACATTTTTATTTAAGTAATACGGTGAAAAGGAAATAGCTCCCAAAAAATTGGAAAATAAAATAATTGTTTTTATTTTGTTTGCATCATTTACAAATTGCATCAAATAAAAGCAAGAAGCCGATACTCAGAAGAAGTAGTAGAGAACTGTAATTACCCCCCACTACTCTCAAGTTGAATTGAGTTGGCGTGGAATGTCAAGGATAAATTTAGATGTTTAATTCTTGGATGCTTGTTCGCCCCAAATTTTTATTTGGTGCCATTTCTAAATAATACAAACAAAATAAAAAAAACTATTCTATTTTCTCATTTTTAGGGAGCTATTTTCTTTTTACCACATTGATTAAATAAAAGCGTTTACCTAAGAAAATTTTTATTTATTTTATTAAAATTTTAAACATAGTTTAAACTTTTTTTTGCAATTTTCGTTTTTTGTGAAAAAAATGAATCCTCATTTATGACCATGGAGGATGAAAATATGTGATTTGGGAAGGCTTTTTCAATAAGATTTTTAGCTCAGTTTTTATTTAAAAATTCACTTACAAAAACATTCGGTTGAATTTTATTCAATATTTCATTACGTATTTTGATTTTTTTGCAATCTCTATAAATGCCACTCACTTTCAAAATACAAGGCAATAAAGATTCCTCACAAAATTAAAATGTAATGAGAGATAATACAAACCACCAAAAACAACTTACGTTTGTTTTTCAGAGTTTCTTCTCAATTGCCTAACTCAAATTTGGCTCAAACTGGGGTACCTACGAATGACGATGACAGGGCTCTGGTCACAATATATTTCACTGTTGTACAATATGAAAAAATTCCTAATTTTACACAAAAGAGGAGAACTCGATAGGATTTAATTTTTTGAAAATACACTAAGGTTTCTAAGAAAACCAAAAATTCACCTTGATAAAAGAGAATAAAGTGAAAATTAAAATTCAACCGTGGGTAACACAAAAACTGAGGAAACCTGAAATTAAGTTTTAGCCCTTTCACATTAGTTAGCTTGTGAATTTAAATAATTGAAATGAAAGAAACAAGAATTTAATGAGTGGAATTTGATCAGATCACCCGATCCACAGTCAAAATGGAAAAGGGCGGGAGTTCACAATTGAACTCTATCTTTCCATAAATGTAAAATGGATCTTTGCCCTATTTTCTGCCAACAATTTCAAATCTCCTATATGTGGGGACATTACGCATATGAGGTGATGGGGCTCGAACCCCCCAACGACTGTTGCTGCCAAAAGGCTGGCAAATATTTGTTTTTGCAACTTTACACAAATGCGCAATTACATTTGATCGTAGTTACTTGTACATACGTACAATTAAGGTACGAATACCAAACCATGACCAATCCAACAAGGACGATGATGTCACAATTCTGTACACAAACCAGTCTGCTATTTCTTATCAATACACAAAATGACCCACTGATTATCTCACACGGACGTATGTAACTATTACATATTTGTGTTTGAGTGCGTGTAAATAAGCCCGTATATAAAACCATCCGGACCAGCTCTAAAATTGCCAGTGTTCACCCAGGTTTTGGCTTACCAGTATGTTTACATGTGAAGTGGCAGAACACACAATATAGGTACCTGTTGATTACCTTCTGGTGAGAATATATTTTTCACAACAAGGTATTCCACCTCCTATAATGTTTTAAATTTGTTTTTGCTCTTTCAAATCTTCCCGCTAGTTTTTTATGATTTTACTGATGAGAAACGTTGGGTAAAATCACATATTGCTATTGTATAGGATTTGAAGAAAGGGGAAACAAAAATTATTTGTATGTAAGTAAAAATATATAGCAATTCAAAAAGACATGATTTTGATGAGCCTAGATAAACCCTGTCCCTACTTGCTTTTTTCCTGTGCCTCAAGGTCAATGGACTCTACACTTTCCCACCCACTCTCTCAGTCTATTTACAGTCGAAGAAACATTTCAAGGATTTATTTTTGAATCGCTGAATAGTCGTTTTTCATCGTTCGTCCAAAATAGGGCTATAAAAAATATGGACTTAATTTCATAAAATCTGCATTAATTATCCTGAAATATACGAAAACATGCCCTTATATTCCTCAAAATATGTGCATGTACATGAATTTATAAATGAATTTATTCAAAATTTTAAACGTTTGCTGCTGCAATAACACATCAGCTACAAAACTTTCTACACAACACCTATTTTTGCGGAAAGTTATCTGTTTACAAATTTACATTGGCAAGTACCACAGGTATAGGCATTGTAGGGAATAGCGGATAATGACAAACATATAAAGTAATCACGCTGAATTAACTAAGGAGCAAGTGGGCAGCAACCATAGCCACATGGATAAGAATGTTGATTTTTCCCACTTGATCTCATGTAGGTGTGCCAGGTACAAACCCAAGTGACGGCAACATCTACAGGCACAGATAACCGATTTTATTTTGTCTAGATTGTGGATTGTACAAATTTGCGTTTGAGAGTCACCAAAGCAATTATCTGCTGGGTTTGGCTTTAGACGCATCAAATAGTTGACCAAAAACTACGGAAACGAGAGAAATTTGACCTCGAGTTAAAATTAAAAAAAAAAAAAACTCTTACGCACCAAGCTTCGCAAGAAAAAGTAGATTTTCTTTGTTTAAAAATCACCTTTATCACCAACATTCTTCTAATAAAATAATAAATAAGTATTTATATTTTTTGAAAAAAATTACTAATATCCTACAAATACGATGCATGCGATAAAATATACTGATTAAGTAATATGTTTTCAAAATATTTTCTGGACGTGTCAAAAATGTTATTTTTAAATGAATGAAAAATTACTTAAATGTTCTAGTATTACCAACTCGTTTTTTAAGCGATATTTTAAGGCATTTTTCGATACATATTCGTTTTGGATATCGACATGACCATCGCACCCTCCTGCCTCTCTCTTCGCAGTATTACCACATGTCGACATGGCCATCCAATATAGCATTTCTCCTCGATGTCACTGGTAAGGAAAAAACAATTTTTTTGATCCTACTTAATACTGAAATCATGCCACCAAAATTCGAAAATAATGTAGGCTACGTACGCAAAATTGGCCATTCAATCTTATTATGCTGCGAATATGTTATCATATCCAATGCAAAATGCTGTATAGCAGAGCTTGCCAAACTCTTTAAAACTTACGGGCCACAACTCACCCAGTGAACTGGATCACGGACGACTAGTTCTTACCCACTCACTATTTTTCAGGACGAGGGGGAGGGAAGCGAAAAAAATTTTTTTTAAACAGTGGATATTTATTGTTTCCTTCAAAAATTTCAAACATCCTTAAACAGTCATCCGGTGCCATTTTACTGCTCTAATATTTAAATTTTATTTGTCCACACTCTACTACATTGATGGCTCAAAACCTCCTTCAAAGACTACATGTGCATTCTCATTCCAAGATGAAAAATATTCATATTCATAAACCTCCATTTAAAGTTTTCACAACCCTCCATCTTCAATTTTCACAGCCGAATTGACTGCCATGTCTCTGAATACGACATAACACAATCTGACGATCTGTTGAAATGGTTGCATTGTAGGTCCACATTTATAAATTAGACTATAATCACGTACAAACATTTACTTTATTTATATCTAATGCGATCAACTTTTTTGTTTTTAAATATTTCTTGAGCGAAAACTGGACACAGTTAATGTCGTATTCATTCAGCTTTGTGATAGGAAAAGGGAAATACCAAGCCGGTAAATTAATTATTTCAATTTTTTGTTTTTCTCTCTTTAGACGAAGAATTATATACTTCAGATCCCATAATCATTTTGAAATTGTTACAAAAAATGTCACATTAGTTCTGCCAAAAATTTGTTGCAAAAACTCATAATAATTGGTACCTATATTACACACCGAGGTTCAAAAGTGAGCGTTTACATGCGAGAAAGTTAGGGAAACAAGCCCAACGAGCTAGCAATTCCCAATTCATGTAAACTTACCTTTGAACCTTGTTGAGAAATATATTTTATATAATTTGACTGCGAGCAATAGCTTTGAGCATGAAGCGTCACCGTGTAAAACTCTCAACTTTCACTTTCAGCATCTACATTTTTTGATAATGAGTGGGAGTGTAAGAGTTAACACACAAATCATGTCTGAAGCCTTTATGATCAGAAAGCAATAAAAATGTTGAAATTCTATCAAACGATGAATCTTACATAGAAATGATAAAAAATGGAACAAAATATCAATCTCCTCATGGTGGCAAACTTAATGTTTCATTCAGAAAAATTAACCTCTACTTCAGCGTAAAGTGTACATACCTCCATGTAAAAAGATGCTTCAGATTTTTAAATGAAGGCACATTCACTTTACATCGAGGTTATATTCATCAATGATAAGTACTAGTTTTCACTCACAAAATACCATCGTAAACATGGTCTTTCTGATCATATATTATACATATAAAATAATGTAACGTTTTCGACACTGCAGCGCCCTTCCAAGTAAGAAAGAGGGTGATTTTGTAGAAACAAAGGGCCTGGAGATAGGAAGAGAAGTTCAGAAGGACGATGTTCCTCACCTTCCAAAAACATATTCTATGTCTTCAACATTTCACTCAACATGAGTATAAACAGACAAACAGGCAAACAGTTCCCCCTCACTGGTGAGGCAGAGGGATTGAGGGTGGATATCATAACTTAATCAAGTGGATTGAAAGGGCACAAAATCATGAATTTCAAACAGAATTAGAATGGACAGCGTACTAATGGTTAAATGGCATCTATAAGAATATATTTCTCTTCGTAGTTAAGTAGTTAAATGACCTATTTCAATTTATACCGACACAGATTTTTGAATATTGAAGTCAAATTGAACCACCTTGTCTTTCTTCCTGTTAATAACCTTTCCTTGGACCATATACGAACCTTTCTATACTATTTGTTGGTAAGGAAACCAAAAAATATGCGAATGCATATTATTTTATTCGATCATTTCTGTGTGAAAAACTGTGTTTTTTAAAAAATTGTCTATAAAATGGCAAATTCGTATATTTTCTACACAATTTATATTTTTTGTGACATATTCGCGCATATTTCAATAATTTTCAGTTTTGAATTGGTTTTTATCAATTTTTTTTTCAAATTTTTCTGGAGAAGAAGCAACAGACGCGCACTCTGGTGGCAAACATAGTAATTAGCTGAAAACAGAATAACAGATGAGAATACGTATAAATTAATATATTGATCTTGTGATTCAAAAATTTCTTTTAAAAATGAGTTTTCATCATTTTAATTGGGTGGGATTTAAAGATTATTCTCTGACAATTAGTAAAAGTCTTTCCAGTTGTCAGAAAATCAATTTAAACTGATTTCTTTTCTCGCAAAAAAAATGCGTGGGAAAAATAATTTGTCCTGTTTTCATCCTGTGATAATATGAGGCAAATTTAGTGCTCCTTGTAGAGCCTCCACTTTCTAATACAAAGATACAAAAAAAAGGAGCGGACTAACTTCACATTAACAGGTTATGCCATCAAAGGCAGGGGCCCAGCAAGGAGGTATGGGGGGTCTGACACCCCCATTGCTAATTTTGTTGCAAATTTGTTGTAAAAATTGAGCAATTGTAAAAATTATTAAATTAAAAGTAAAAGTATATATAACTGTTTGAGAAAAATAATTACGTGTGAGAATACAGAATACTGATGTTCACTGAACCCTGGCCCTAAAAACATATTATCTATGATGACAAAATTAAACAAATCAAAATCCACCACACATTTTTACATTATCCAGACATAAGAAATTTTTTAATCTCTGCTACATATTTCTGGCTGCTAAATGCTAATGCAAATGCAACCCTTTACTCTCAAACACAATACATATCACTAACTAATGTCTAACTGTGAACTGTGAATTGTGATACTTTAATCTTTATTATCTTCTTTTACTTTTGTATTCAATATGATTTGGTTTTCAATTGAATTTTTTTTTTTTTTTTTTTTTTGAATTACATTGTATTATATAGAAATATAATGTTCAAAAAATTTTCCAGTCAAAGCAAAAGGTTCAAAGTTTAGTGCTCAGATTGTCATCGTCAATTTAATTTTGATTATAGAGGTACACACCAGACAAAATACCATCAGGGAATGCTCCGAATAATCCATTTGAAGCCAGTAAAAAAAAAATTTGCTTGAATAAAGTGTAAGTATAGGTAGTTTAATTCAACATCTACACAAAGTTTTTTCTTGCTAAAATACCTACATAATATTAAAACGGGTTATTACTATTATTATTATCATTATTATTATTATTATTATTATTATTTTATTTTTTTTATATACTTTATAAAGTCAATAATCAAACAAGATGAAACTATTACACATACACAAGGAATACAACAAATTTTGAACCTCGAACCATGGATACTGATGTCATCATGCCTGTGCCTGAATCCTCTCTCCAGGTAAATTAAAATTTAATAAGGTGTGTTACTTCAATAGGATACTTTTTATCCAATAGAATAGCCTACTCAATAGCTTACTGGACTTACATTTTTTGACATTGAAAATGTCTTAAGGTATCAGTTGGTTTAATGTAGGAGTAGGGTGTTGTAGATCAAGAAACGATGGATACGTGGATTAATGTACTGATTAATGAAGCCGTTAAAAGAAAGTTAAGTGTCATCAGCTGGTTAAAATATGTCAGTGTTACCAGAATAGAAGGGTGAAATTTCCTTTTGAATTTACTTATTTTATGGTGAAGAGTAATATATCATTGGGTATGTTTTTCAGAGTGCTAATTTCAAATGTGTAGTTCATTTTGATAGTTGACCCATTGTTTGACTCCCAGGGACTTTAAAATGGGACCAAATTTTGAATTGATATATTTTGTTGTGTAATACATTATTAGGTATGTTTTTTGGGGCGCTGATTTTGAATTTGTTCTTCATTTTTTCATTGGACCAATTCTTCAACCACTTGAGCTAAGAGGGGTGAATTTTGAATTTATATATGTTTTTGTGTAATACATCAATGAGTAGGTATGTTTTTTGGAGTGCTGATTTCAAATTTTATGTTTGTTCTTCTATTTGACCCATTGTTTGACCCCCAGGGCCCAATTTTGAGTTTATAAATTTTATCATTATGTACTTTTTGGAGGTTACTGATTTCAAATTTTACATTCATTTTTTCATTCAGCTTATATTCTTCAACCCAAAGGGGCTATAAAATAGAAAAAACTTTCAATTCACATTTGGTTTTATTATAGGTATTATAGGAGTTGTTTCTTAGGGTGCTCAATTCAAATTTGATGTTGAGGTTTCAAAAGTGGCTAAAGTTTGATTTCTCATATTTTATTATGTGATACATAAACCAGTATTTTTCTTAGGGTACTACTTTAAAATTTAACTCATTCTGTTTACATTTGAAAATGGAAGATAATAGGTAACTGAAGCAAAAATTTTCTTCATCATTCAAATAACCTGTTAGTAGGACAGGTTTTGTAGCTTGTTTATCTACATAATTAAATGTGGCAATGTCTTTTAAATCTTTTTAAAACTACTAATATAAACTGTTTCTTATTCTCAAATATCAGTATTCGGGATATAAAAAAATTCAGGGGAAGGGGAATGTGAAAAAAAATGAAAAAAAAGAGCATCAGTAAGCTGAATTACATTTAATATAATAACATTTTCATTTGTTTCTATTATCAAATTTTGATAACTAAAAAAATTAATTGATATATCTTGCCACAAACTATTAAAATTGTTTTCTTACCATGGAATTTCCTTTTCTCCCCGATTGAATTTTGGAAAAAACATTGCAAAGAAGGAAGGAAAAATGACAATAGAATGTAAAACGCAACCACCGAAAATAAAAATGTTATCACATTAAAAATGGTTAATGATAAAAATTTATCACAGGCTAAATTATATTTATAAAGCAATTAATTATAGAATTATCCATAATTGCAACTTTCTTGACTTTACAACAGTAATTAGTTATAAAGAAGTTACCTTAGGTATATAATATATGTGTTTGTGTCTTTCTCTGTGTACATGTGTATAAATTCATTCAAGTTTTTCTTATTTTTTTACACTTACAATATCTGCATCATGGAATTTTTTGTGTGTCCTCACAAACAATACTTCACAATAAATTCAACTCATGCATATTTATTTTCTTTGTCCCTAGATCTTTAATATAGTCAAAATCTGTGAATGTTTTTAAAAGATTTGTATTATGTAATTCAAGTCTTCAAAACTATTGTAAAAGGATTATCATTATTTTTTTTTGGCCAACTTGCAATAATTTTCAGATAGAAGAAAATTTACTAACAAATGAAACCAAGGAACAAGATTCAAACGATGAATCTGGAACCACTAGCATTTGTATGATGACTGTTCACTCGGATTCAAAAATGGAAAATGAAAGTGGGGTGGGGATGGTAATGCTGTTACTGTCAAATCAGATGAAGTTCCACTCCAAGCAACAGTAAGTAATATCACAATATTTATTACTGAATCGTTGAATTTTTGGCAAATATTCAGGTAGAGTCGACAGAGCTTTTTAATTACTGTCAAGCAGTCAATGAGAAAATGATGAATGAGCATGAATTAATACCACAACCTAACACTACATCAGAATTTTTCGAACATGATCCAGACCTGCGTAAACCAATCAAAACAGCAAATGAGCGTTATTATTTGAACTTTAAAGTACCTCATCAACCAAAAAATATCATTTTTCCACACAACGCATCACTCCCTTACAATAAACAATGATTATTCAACCAACATTGGTGTTCTCAAAGATGCAGCTTTTTGTTTTGCTTGCTCGATGTTCCCTTCTGGACCTGGCTGAAGCAATTGTGGTGACTTTCACTTAGCATGGGTAAATATGGTATTCGTCAGTGGCATAAAATGAAAAGTGTGGGTAAAACAAAAAAAGGTAAGTTAGCGCAGCATTTCAACTCAGATGCTCACAAAGCTGCCCTCTCAGATTATTGCTTCTTTATCAGTAACAAATTTGATAAAATTGATATTCTTATAAATAAAAATTCTCGTCAAATTGCTGTAAAGGAAATACAAGAAAGAGAATTTAATAAGGAAGTAATCAAAATTATGACAAATGTTGCTCAAATTTTGGGAAAGCAAGGGTTACCATTCCAGGGTCATTTGAAAGGAGACAATGACCAAGGAAATTTTGCAGAAATTGTCCAATTATTGGCAAGACATAATCCAACCATGAATCTCTGGCTGACTATCATACTATTTATATGAGTTGGGAATCACAAAATGAGTTCATTCAGTTACTTAGATCAGAAATTCAACGTTCTATTGTAAAAGAAATAGAGGAAGCTGAAATGTTTTCAGTAATTGCTGATACAGCACCAGATTTTTCAAAAAAGGATATGTTTACAGTTGTAATTTGGTATGTTAATAAGTGTGGGATGCCTACTGAACGCCTATTGAAAATTGTTGAAGCTCAAGATAAAACTGGAGTTGGACTAGCAAAAAAAATTTCTGAAGTTCTAAAATTGTGTGGATTAAATGTTGAACGTCTATTTTTTCAGTCGTATGATTTTGCTGAAAATATAACAGGGATTCAAAAAGGAACGCAGATAGAATTTCCAAACATTGTGGGACGGAAAATACATTATATACCCTGTCAGGCTCACCGTTTGAACACATTTGTTTAACATGCTAGTAACCAGTCCTCTGTGATATGTGATTTTTTCGATGTAACTCAAAGTCTATATGTTTTTTTTTCTGGAAGTACAAAACAATTTCAATATTTGAAAGAAAAATTGGAGCTAGTGGAAAATTTGTTGCAGATACGCAATCTTTCCCAAACTCGTTGGACTGCTCATGCTGAGTAGGTTAAAGCTGTATCCACATCTTACAAAATTATAATGCATGTACCTATTAAATTAAAGATTCATTAAAATTTGATAAGAAAACACGAAGTACCGCATCTGGTTTATTAAAGAAAATTAGGCACTTTGATTATATTGCAGCTCTATACTTCTTGAAAAATATCATGTTTAAACAGAAAGCTTTAAATCAGTATTTAGATGCAGAAAACCTTAATATTGTTGATACAGCTAAAGTACTTTCAAGTACAATTATTATTCTCAAAAATTTGAATGGCTCCGGGAAGACTATGGATAATCTTCTCGATGGAGCGATTAATTTTGCACATACACTTCAGATAGATCCGGGATATGATTATGAAAGTCATCATTGTATTCGTTACCGTTCACATAAAATCGATGATATACCAAAAACAAAAGCAATGTTTGATTTCAAAACATTTTATAGAAAATAATATCATGAATTTTTGGACTCTTTATTGACAGAAATATTGTTGCAGAACTTTGGGGAAACGCACGGCAATTACATATGAGTATAATCGTTACAATGCCTACGATGCCACGCTGCTACGAGTAATATTTTTCCGATTACGTACTCGCATTGTTTTGTAAGGTAATCGGCGATTCCTACACGATTACTTTTTAACATACTCGTGTAGGTCTCTAGCTGTGAAGAGCTGGACATGTGGTGAAAATGTGAGTTTGGGAGAGAGGTTGGGAGTTGCAATATTGATAGTCACGTGTGTGAAGATTAAGTAGTAAGAATGAATGAGTTGAAGCACATTGGCAATGGGGAGATGAGTGATTGAGACTTAGTAGCAGCGTGAAACTTTGAGAGTTTTTGACATACCTATTGTTTGTATCTTCTTTAATGGATCAGAGGAAGTTGCTGAGTAAATTATTCTGCCAGAGTATTTTCCAAGGTTGTGAAGCAGTATTCTTAACATACAGCTTATGGTCAAGTGAAGTGATGGGTTTCCATAGAATGGTAAGTCATGTACTGGCTTCTTTAGCAACTTCAGCAGCCATAACATTTTCAGATATGCCACAGAGGCTGGAAATTCAAATGTAGGTAATGGAAGTAAAAACACAAAGACAAGAAAGAAGGATTTGTATTTGTAGAACTAATGGGTGTGGAAGGTAATTATTATCGATAACTAGGAGTGAAGAGGGAGAGTCATTGAAGATGATGCAGGATGTGTGTGGTGGGTGTTGTGATGTGAGTTTGAGAATTGTGAGTATTGCAGAAAGTTTGGCTGCAAATATGGATACAAAAGGAGGTAGTTAATGTGAACAAGAGAAGGCAGTTGAGTAAATAGCAGAGCCAACTACCGATGTGTTTTTGGAGCCATCAGTAAAGATATGAAGAGAAGGAGAGAGAGATATTCAAGGATAGAATATGGTTCAGACCGAAGAACATAGGGAGTAGTTTATGTTTTGTAATAATTGAGTAATTTTAGGATGATTGGTTGAGGATGGGATTGCCAGGGAGATGGTTGGGCGTAACATTGGGGAATGAAGTATATAGATTTTTTACGGAGCAAATGGAAGATAAATGGCCCAAAAAGATCTTCGGCTATATATTTTTGAAGCTTATAAGAATTGGTGAAGAGGATGGTTAAATTGGAGGGCGATACAAAATTGTAGAAAGATAGTTACCTATGAAAATTAAGCTGCGAGAAGATGAAGGTGGTTCTCCTGCTTCAGACCATAGGCTGGTTGATGGTGATGGGAGAACTCCAGCAACAAAGCAAATTTCTTGATGATAAATAAGGTCAAGAGAATGGAAAGCAGTTTTGCAAGGAAATTGATGAAGTTGACTGTCATAGTCAAGAAGTAATCAAATGAATGATCTGTAGAGGGATAGTAGACAAAGTTTGGAACAGCTATGCAGCATTTTCAAGATGGGAAGTTCCTGTGGATATTTTTTTACAAAGATAGGGAATATGTTTGAAACAATTTATTTTAAGATCAAGAAGAACCCAAAGGCATTATGCGCATCCAGTAAATTGTCCAAAATTAGTAAGATGGTCAATCTGTTGGAGCGAAATCATACTGGTCATTGTTGAGAACATTACTGAATTTCAAAGTCCATATAAAGTCATTTGTTGAGGCTATATTCGCAGAGTTTACTCAGAGAGCTGGTCAGGGTTATTAGCTGGTAATTGGATAGAGAAATGGGACCTTTGTTGCGTTTTGGGATTAGTATGATAATAGGTAGTTTCCAGGTAGATGGAAAAGTTACAAGGTGAAAAGCTTTATTATAGATGGCTAGTAGATAGTCAAGTGCTGATGATCAGTAGGTATTTCAACATCTGGGAGTGGATGTTGTCTGATCCTGGAAATGAGTTAATATAGTGTGATCTCAGCATAAACTGGAATTCAGTAGGCGATATTTACAAAATTTTATGGATTTTGATTAATTTTAGATTTTTTTTTTAGTAATTACAAAATTATAAAATGGAAACATTTCAGGAATACAATATGTACATTGATTTTTATCGTTTTATCCTAATTTTTTACCATCTTGAAGGAACCATTGTGATATAATTTAAAAATTGCTATTATATTACCTACAATAAAGCTTTCAAAAAATTGTTAAATAACACTCAAATTTATTTGACATATTTGGTGCATATTTCACATCAAAATGCATAATTAATGCACATTTAATCAAAACAATTGCATTATTAGGTACCTGTTGTTGTAGCTCCATCCACGGGTCTCCTGCACACGGTCAATGCGCCAGAGTACTCCCTCTTGGTAGAGGAGGCACTGGTGTAGAGGCAACGTCAGTTGTGAGTTATAAGGTGTGTGAAACAGGTGTGACTCCAGCCAACTTTATATGGTCCCTTGGACCTTAAACTACACTAATTATAAACTTCTACCCACTACATGGTAGCAGGAGCCATTAGGTATGTGGTCACAAGGAATGAATAATTCTTTTCGAATTGAATAAATTTGTCTACAAAAATCACTTCCACAATGCAAAATTCTTACCTAAAAATACTTGTATTTTTTCTGAATAATTTACCATTGTTCTTGACTTTTAACTGCATAAGTTAGACTACACATCGAAATAGAATACTTTGTAATTTGCTTCTGTTGAAGACAGAAAAATATTCAACTTTAAAATAAAAAATATTTCATCATACATGGTATCTCCAATACTTTAAAACAATGCTGCAAACCATTTTTTTCGCCACCCCTAGTAAAATATAGAACTCAACATTCTCTTTACACCCATATTTTCATCCTACACACTAAGATACAGGCAAAAAAAGGCGTGCGAGGGTCCCGCTCACATATTTAATGTGTTAACATTCAGCTGAAACACGATAAATATGTATCTAGTGTATGTGTGCGTGCATGTATTGCGCTGCCAGCTTGCCACGGATGTCTGCTTGCGTGTGTGTGTGTGTTATGTGACAAACAGAATTTGAAACTGGACAGTGCATTGTGAAGTTTTTTATGCAATCTCAACTTTTTCGTATCTAATATTTTTTTACCCCTGGGAGGAAGCGGACTAGAGAGCAAGAATGTTTACACATTAAAAATTAATAAATTAATTTTTCTGCAGCATCTAGCAAAAAAATTACATTTTTTCACGCATACAGATATCCAGAATAAAGTCCTATACTCATATCTGCAGAATAATTATTTTTACGTCTACAATAGGCATTGAAAAATGTTACGGCTACAATAATTACTTAGGTCTTATCCACCTATTTTAAAATATTTGTCATCTATATCTTGATAAATGCAAACAAGCGTGAGAAATAATAAATAGAAATGTACAATCCTTTCTCTTTGCACTTATATAATGTAAAAATACAAATTAAGAGTTGCAGAAATTTGTCCAAAAATAGAAACAAATCGGAGCCATTGCATGACATCGATATATTCAAGATTGAAAACGGTAATTATTGTCGTAACCTGCAAGCTATACACTGTACAGTACAGTGAAGCTATACACTGTACAGTACAGTGCATGTATCTTACTCACACACTTACATGTTACGTGTATTTACACGCAACCCTACAAATATGTACACTTGCTAAACATTGTAGGCTTCAACCAAATCATCCACTTGTATGTTCACGCATGCGCAGAACAAAAATTCTGAAGATGTGTGCCTTCCCACTTATTCAATTTCAACAAGTATCATTGCTTTTGGATGTAAATGCATCAACCCTTAATTAATTTATCTGGTTTTTACATTGTAATTAATGTGCTTTTCAATTAATTTTTGCATAATTTTGTGCGTCAACATTTGTTTCATCGTAATTCGTAAGAATTAACTTAAAATTTTTTCAATTTTTACTTTTTTTGCATAATTTTTGTGAGTTTTCACACTTTAGTTAAATTTGCAGTCAATACATTGTATTGAAACTTCTCAATTAATTTTGTGTTCTCTCATAATTAACATTACGTCGGCTTTTCATCTTTTTTCAAAAAAGATAAGTTTATATTCCTTTTGCATTTCTCTCTACATATTTTTTAAAATATGGCTGGTGTAGTGGTCAGAATCAAAATCCACACACCAATCCTTCACAATTATCAACAAAAATCTGTAAGTTCCATCTTGGATTATAATATTATACTATTATTTAATAGTGTTCTACATTTATTTTTGTCGTTATTAGAGTTTTTTTTCTCGTAAAAATATTAAGCGAAAAGTAATCTAACAATTACAAAAATCAAATTAGATCTCCTGGATTTGAAAAAAATCATGTTCTTGTGAATGAGAAATTATTTATTCAAATTAATTTACATATTTACGTGTTCATTTTACCAATAATAATCTTAGGGTTATTCCCAAATTTTTTTGTAAATTTGTATCTAAATTAATTTGTGTTTAGTAGTGTCGCAAATAAAAAACCTTTTATAGCCCTAGGGTCATGCCCAATTTTTTTTTTAAGTCCCTAACACTTAATGAATTTTTATTGAATTTGTCATTCATATATAAAAAATGTTTTTTCATCCTAGGTTCACGCCCAATTTTTTATCGATTGTAAACTCATAGTAATATTTTCCAAAGTATTTATATCCTCACCGTTATAATACTTAAATACATGGTACATTACGCAATACCATATTCCCTATTTAGGTACGACGTTTATCTTTACACCTAACATCAGAAGTATGCAATTGCGTATTTTTATTTATGCACATTTTATGTTTGTTCATCCCTAGTGTGTTGAAGTTTGTGTCGTTGACACGAATCCAAAATTATGTCACTATGTTAACGCATATTATATCTAATAAATTTATTCTTTTACAGTCACCAAATGTAATCTTGCATTTTCTATACAAATTGTTTGTATGTCTATCTGTTCACAGAACAGAAATGGCTGACAAAAAACAGCAACAGTCTCAGGCTGATGGTTGTGACGAAAACTCACTTCTCAATCCCAACAATGTTCCAAGGGACAAAGAAGTGGAATGAGAAAATCAGCAGAAGTCTGCCAAAGAATTAGCTGAGGAAGCTAAACAGAAGGCCATCGATAATAAGCAGATGCGACTTTTTAAAGAACATGAAGAGAATATCTGGGAAAAATTTTACAAAGAAGCACAGGCTGAAAAGACCAAGGAGGCTGAAAAAGCTAAAAAGGCTGCCTATAATGAGAAAGTCTGAAAGGCTACAGAACTTGAAAATGCCCAAAAGGTTGAAGAAGTTGAGAAACTTTGTAAAGCTCAGGAATCAGACAAAATTTGTCTGGAACAGGAAGCTGAAAAGCTTTGTCTGACTAAAGAAGCCAGGATGAAAAAAGCTGTTGAAGAAGAACAGTGCAAAAGAGCTGAAGCTATTGTTGATAAAACAGCTCGATATAAAACATTATCACTAATGTGGTTATCAACTGACTCGGATCTATCTGATGATGCCATTGAATTTATGACGATAGTCGAAGATTTTCAATCATATGCTAAAGAAGTTGACAAACTTCTTGAGACACCTTACGTGCAAGGTGAGAATTACAATAAGATTTTATCGGAAATCGATGCGATTGACTCGGGCCTCCAAGATTTAGAGGTTCTGGCAAAAGGCATAGATAAGAAGGTCCTGATAGCTTCTCGCAATTGCAAGAGAGAATTACTCGTCAAAAAAGCCATTATATTGAAGAAATATTCAACTGGCTCATCCGTTGATCCGGCAAATCAACCTCAACCTTCCTCAACTTCTTTCCAACATTAATTGGAGAATTTAAAGAAGAAGTAGGAAGAGGAGAAGCTTCATAAAGAAACACCAGCCAAGGAACTGGCAGAAACTCTTGTCAAAACTTCTGAAGAGTTGAACCAGTCCTTTCAGTCCTACAGACATTGGGTGAAGACATTGAAGGATGTTGAAACTTCAATTTATGATAAATTCAACTCAATATCATTCAGTTTGAATGATTGTATCTGAAAGCAATTTCAGAAGCTTCAGGTGGACAATCAAGTTATTCCAAAGAAGATGATCCCACCAAATCCCAGATCAACCTTCTTCATCGAAGCAACCTCAACCTCGCATTGAAAAAAGTAATTCTAAAAAACGTACCTTTGAACTAATTTCAGACAAAAATTCTGCGGAACAGGAGTCTACTACCTCTTCTAAAACATCTAGAGATGAGTTACATCTTATTCTGTCAGAACATTCGTTAGCATCTGTACCTATTATTAGTAATCCTATACCTATAGTTAATAATACAGATTCAAATTTATTATTGGGACTCTCTGAAACAATCCAACTTTCCTCAGAAACTAACATTTCTGTTCTTTCTAAACAATCTTTTGGATATATTCCTAAATGTTGAGAATCTCAAAATGAAAATCCATTAGAAAAAGTTTCACCAACCTTAAACCTCCAAAATTTTATTAGGAAAGATGGAATGGAGAAATTTTGGAATACACTGGCTTTATTAATGGTTTTAATAATTATGTCAATAAATTCAATGACATTGCAATACCTCAAAAAATAAATTTACTTCAGGGTGCACTACCTAAATTTTTATCCGAAAAAATAAGTCATTTTTCACCTGATAAAATTGGCTATGTTCAGCGTCTTAAATTCCTCCATAGTATATATGATGACAAATACAAAATTTGTGCTACATTGTGGGAACAACTTAAAGCTTTTCCTACAACAACTAATGAATTCAAATCTATTTTAGATGGTTTAAATTCTGTTTCTGTTATAATAGATCGCTATCGTATGGTCGGCATAACTGTAGACGAGGAACAACTTTTTAATATAATTGTTAAAAAATTCCCTTTTAGGTTCTATCAAAATAATTTAAGGTCTAGTGAAAGGCATTTCAAACATTTGTTTGAAGCAATTTGTGAATTTATTAAAATTTGAGAACTGACTAATAACCTTAGTACTACAATACCTAATAAGTTGATACATCGTCTAATCAAAATAAACCTATTAATGATAGAAATAACAATCCATCTAATAAAAATAGAAATAATAATCAGCCTAAAGGCAGAAAAAAGTTTACTATTACATCCAATGACAATAGGAAAGGAAAAGATAAATCTAATCCTACTAAACTCAACATGTCTAACAAACGTTTTAAGCCTTCCAATTTATCATCGTCATTTCCTAATACCTCAACAACAAATTCTTCTTTTGCTACAGGTGCTGATGGCTCAGTTCATCTGAGATTACCCAAAGGCAAGCTATTTCCTATTAGCATTCTTAAGGTTACCACTAAGGGTAACTACATTTTCTGTGATTGTCCACACCACAGTTTCTTGTGTTGTACAGTCAATATGTTAGAAGAACGTCATCAATTTTACCAATTCAAAAACCTGTGTGTTAGATGCTCTCACCAGCATAATCCAAACGAGGAAGTCTGCAGAGTGTTACCACCTCAGCATTGCAGATGGTTTGAATGCCTGAACAAGGCCATCATCCCAACATGTGCCCAAAGGCACCATATCCAATTACACACAGTAGATGCGACGCGTGGTACGAGTTCCTTGAAGAGTACAAGGTGTACCTTCCAGAGAAAAATATGTTTTATCAACATAAGCCTATTATATAAAATAATATTTCTATAAATAATGATCTTTCTTTATTTCCACAGCTGGAAAATGGATCTAACAATCCATCGCTGGTACCGCAAATATCAGAAGTAGAAGAAGAAAGTAGTATAAAAATGTATTTTATCGTATGTCAGGTGTCAGGGTCACGCACTGAACAATGGTCATTGCATGACCCTGAACCTGACATACGATAAAGAGACATTTTTCTACTACAACACAACAACAACAACAACAACACACGTGTCCTTCGCTATTTTGAAATTTTTACAAGTCGAAATATCTGTGACATCAGAGCTAATATTTTTGAAATTTTTACAAGTCCAGAATTATATATCTTCTCTCCCCTTTCCGTTGGATGTTGGTTACCTATATAGTAGCGCCATCTTTATTCGGTATCGATAATTTCTATTTAATAAATTTTTTGCCTTTGCTGGGATTCGAACCGGTGACATCCAAGTGATGAAAACTGCGACGTAGACGACTGAGCTATGAGAGAGATTATAATGGAAGTGAAAGGAGATGAGCTTATAACTCCAACATTTTTTTTTTTTTTAATTTATTCTATTTTACATTTTGCTTTTGATGCGTTCCAAGAAATATAGTATGCTGTTTGAAGAAAACAACTTGTTTATGACGATATGATAGCTACCTAGTCGACCTCATAAATTATTTATATATTGGTTTTATTAGGTGTTCATTTCTTCTAAATTGAATGTAAAATAGTGTGAAATTGCTTGTTCTTTTTTATATTACTAATTTGTATACAACTTTTTTATAGTTGTGCATTGCATACTACTTTCAAGTTGTTTCGCATTTTGAAGTGGTTACTTAACAAGTTTTTTCTATCGCGTTACTTTTTTTAGTTTTATAAAAATTTATATTTATCATTGCTGTTTCGTGGGTTGAATAAAGTTTTTACCCCAACTGAAAAAACAACTCACACACAGTAAAATATATAAATCATATGAGATTTTATTAAAAATATTACACAATTTTTAATAATGAATAATACGTAAAATATTAATCAATGACACAAGTTAACAATTTAAACATAACTGTTTAACATTACGAGCTTTGAAATCTTTCTCATCTACTCGATGTTTAGCTGAGAATAACTCTGACAATTTTTTGACGGACATACAAGCAATAGGTTCACCGCGTTTAATATTATATGTTTGTGAAGAATTATTATGTACAATCAGTTTTAGTTGGAAAGTCATCGCATTTAAAATAAAAAATCGTTTATAAATATTTTGCGGTTATCAATGGAAGAAAAAAATAACGCGTACCCCGGTTTTGCGTAAATTTTATACGATTGTGCAAATATAGCGCAAACCCCGGGTAATAAACAACAATTTTTTTCACTGACTAATATAAACTCACTTTTATTATTACATGTTTGCAGTAAGAATGCAATTTACGCATACTGCTCAATCGTATAACGAGGATTGGAAGTTATTATATATTTTTGCACTGGATAATTCGATGATGTTTGCGGAGATTTGAAACTAGGATCTATTTCTTCTGCAATCGACAGTAATGTTTCTGTATGTTGATCATCATCGCTCCACATTTGCGCATCTTGTTCATATAATTGAGCAGGAGGAGATACAGCATGTTTTTGCGGAGTATTCAACTTCTCCATATATACCCCTTTAACAATGAGATAGTCTGCATATTGTGTGGTAGCCTGCAATGCAGCTACACGATCTTGGAATTCAAAACCTTTAAACTGTAATTTAATTTCTTTATACCTAATCTTTCGCAATATATTTTACATTCGGTGAATACTTTTGATACGTTTCTAATAACTCATTAACATTTTGAGCCGAAATAGAAAAATCAACATCCGACTTAACAATAAAACGCCAATGACTGACAACCATTGTAATAGTAAAAATAACATTTTCGATAATACGTTGTAACTTTAACTTTAACTTTACGCTCAATGTCTACTGCAAATATAACAATTGATACGATAGTGTTAATTACAGCTCTTTTTAAATGAAATTTTAATAAGAAATTTTAGTAATATTTCAATTTGTAGGACGAGTAATTGTATTTGAGAAATATATACTGGATATATAATCGTTATGTTAATTACCCTATTTTTTATTAATATAAAATAAAAATTTCCATTTCATAAGCGACATTCACGATGTAGCTGCATTTTTTTTTTTTTTCGTTGATTACTACTTAAAACTATGAATCTTTTTATAAAGATTGCAATCGAATGCACTTTCTTCTTTGATTTAACCAGATATTAGAGGTCATTATTGAGTATAATTAAGCGTATAAATGGATACACCTCGTTATATAACAGCAATTTCCAAAGTACTTTCAAGGTTGACCATTTTTTGCTTTTGCTTTTTCTTTTTCTTTTTGTTTTTTTTTGTTTTTTACAGTACCAGGAAATGTAGTGGTAACATAGTAAAAATATATGTTGAATACACAATTGATGAGTATAAAAGGAGGAGTTTACTGAAAAATGAAATTACTTTATATAATACAATAGAGGCTGTATTTGTGTTTCTATCATAGACACGTCGTTTAAGTAAGTCATTAAAATGGAAACAAAGTTTTTTTGTAAAATTTGTCAAAAATTGTTTACTCGTTCCAGTAGTTTATCCAACCATTTACGAAGTTATGTGCATAAACATAATTTAGTTCATAATATGACATTGGAGATGATGCATGATGATGCTGTGGATATCCCTCTTGCTAGTGGTTCTATCATATCTCCAGAAAAAGAAGAAGAAGAATGTATTATACCGAGTGTAACTGGACATGGTGTGGACACAAATTAAACCGTAGCAACGACCATTGATGATGCTAACAAGGATGAGGTGGATATGTTGGCCACAAGTTCCAGTAATTTAGTTGGTACGTTGCAACAACAACATAGTTATAATTGTGATATTTGTTCGTTAAAATTTTTTACTCTCTCTCAATTACGAGTACATGAAAACACATTAATGCATTCACGTGCAATGATGAATGATAAATGGTTTATACGTCATGAAAATAATTATGATATTTTCAGGGGGAGAAGCGCAATGAAACAAAAATTTTCAACGTACATTGTTGTAGAGAAAAAACAAGATTGCGCTCCACGAATTAATACGCAATCTCTAATTTCTAATTTAGAATCATTTTTACCCGTTGTTACCGATATTATAAAAAAAGAAGTTTTAGATAAAAAAGTCGTAAAAGTTCAAATTAAATGTATTATTCAAACGCGAAGATGGGTTCATAAGCTTGATACTTATGGGAATAAAATCAGTGAAATGGCTGAACCTTTTGAAATAACCTTACGCACTAAACAATATACTTTTTTTCGTATCAATGCATTTCCTATCGAGGAAATTATGCGAAACAAAATGTTACAAGAACTTTTAAACCATTTTGAAACTATAATATTATCCGAATCAGAATGGACATTTGTAGGTGTTAGTTTTTATGATGTAAGTGTGTGTACCTATTCTTTACATCGCGTTGGTTCCTACATTCCATTACCGGTAAAATTAAACAATAGACGTTGCATTCTTAATGTTAAAAATGAGCATAACGAAAAATGTTTTATGTATAGTATATTAAGTTATTTTATGCTTAATGATAGAAATCATCGACATTTACCAGACACTTATGATCGTGGTCACTTTTTAGACTATATTTCTCAACGATATAATATACGGTTCGATTTTTCAAAAATCAATTTCCCAACTCCATTGGAAGATGTGATAAAATTTGAAAAGTATAATCCCGAGGTTTCTATTAATATTTTTGGAATTGACTCAAATGATCTACTATATCCAATTAAAACTATTGCTATAGAAAAACGATTTCATTTTGATCTATTATATTTAACCCAGCCTGTTAAATCGTGTAATGAATTTGAAACAGTTGAAGAAGAGGATGTTATACTAAAAACAACTAGTGATCATAAAAACAGTCATTATTGTCTAATTACCAATTTAAATTCATTACTAAGAAAACATACTACGAATACTGGTAGAGTTCTATTTTATAAACACTGTTTAGCTTATTTTCGTGGAGTAGATTGCGAAGATGATTTACGTGAGCAAAAAAATTATTGTAAGAAAAATGAAGTTGAACCAGCCTATTATGTATTAGCTAAAGAAAGTGAAACCTTTGAATTTATTGAGCGAGGATACGAAGAACCATTACATTTTGTTGTGTATGCTGATTTTGAGAGTATATTACAACCTTCTACTTTCCGACATATAATACCCTCACGGCGAACATTTAATCAACGTAGTGTAGACAGTGATGTGAAACAATTACAAAGTATGGCTGAAGTTTTAGTAGAACATGAGGCAATTTGTTACAGTACTATAGTAACTGTTCCACCAAACGTTAATTATAAAGATTATGTTCATACTGCAGAAGAAGAGAGACTCTTTGACTCGCATGTATATTTGAGGGAAGATGCATCGCAACATTTTGTAAATTATGTGATGGATTTAGCAAAAATACTAGAAAAAAAAATAAACAAATTTGCGGTATTACCACCTATGAGTGACGAAGAACGTAGACAATATTTTCAGCAACACAGAGAGTGTGTTATTTGTAAAAAACTATTGCATTATGATGAGGCGAGATGTATTCATCACTGTCATACAACTGGAAAACTTTTTGGTGTAGCACATAGTGGTTGTAATTTAAAATATAAAAGTCAGCGGTATTTACTGATATTTTTTCTTAATGGTAGTAAATATGATTTTCATTTAATACTACAGGCGTCATTTGCTAATTGTAAAATAGACGTAATCCCGCATACGCAAGAAACATATACAAGTTTTTCCATTGAAGTGAACAAACATTTTTCTTTAAAATTCGTAGATTCATATAAATTTTTAACAGCATCTTTACAACAATTAGTTCACCTATTAGATCCCAAACAATTCAAGTATATTGATAAAATTTTTCCACTTCCTTAACAAAATAACTTAGTAAAAAGAAAAGGTATATTTCCTTATAATTATTTGAATGATCCTAGCGTATTGTCAGAAACTAGATTACTGCCAAAAGAAGCTTTCACTGATGCGTTAAAAGGTATTGAAATTAGTGACAATGAATATCGTCATGCTGAAGAAGTATGGAACGTATTTCAATGTCAAATGTTTAATGACTATATGCAAATTTATTGTAAAGAAGATACAGGTCCATTGGCTGATGTATTCACAACATTTTGTGAGAAATGTTTACTAGTATATGAATTAGATCCTGCCCGTTATCTTACATTACCTGGATTTGCATACGATGTTATGAAAAAAATTACGAAAATTAAATTGCATTTATTTACACAGGAAGAAACAAATTTTTATTGTTTTTTTGAAAATGCTGTTCGTGGTGGAATTACAAACACCATAACACATTACAAGCAAGCTAATACATCTGAATGTCCAGAAACGTATAATCCCTCTCTACCTCCTTGTTCATTAGCTTATATTGATGCGAATGCATTATATTCATGGGCAATGTTGCAATACTTACCCATTGATAATTTTTAAAAAATTGAAAATTTTTCCATGTTTACCAACGAATTTATTATGAATTTATCAGATACGGCAGAAATAGGTTATTATTTCGATGTTGATATTGATTATCCTATCGAATTACACGATGCGCACAATGATTTTCCATTTTTCCCTGAATGTAGGCATACTGGTAGTGTTACACGTTTATTGTGTACTCTCGAAAATAAGAAAAACTATCATACGCATTACCATATGCTAAAGTTAGGTTTAAAACACAGATTAAAAATTAACAAAATTAATAAAATTATCAGCTTCAAATAAGGTCCAGTTTTATCATCATATATAGACTGTAATACAAAATTACGAATTGAAAGAAATTCAGCATTTGAAAAGAATTTATATAAATTAATGAATAATGCAATTTTTGGAAAAACTATAGAAAATGCGAGAAAACGTATCAATTTCAATTTATGTACATCAGTACAACAATATGAAAAATTAGTCTCAGCCTCAAATTTTAAAGAAGCAGTCTATTTTAGCGAAAACCTTATTGGAATACACCGATATAAAACCAAAATTCGATTAAATTCTCCTATTTATTTAGGAACGAAAATTCTCGAGGTTAGTAAAGTACTAATGTATGAATTTTATTATGAAAAAATGAAAATAATGTTTGAAAATATTCCATATAATTTATGCTATATGGATACTGATTCATTTATTTTTTCGTTTCAAGATCACACTATTACTCCATACCTTCAACAATATTCACATTATTTTGATTTATCTGATTATCCCGATGAACATCCGTTAAAAAATAACCTAAATAAAAAAATACCTGGTGTATTTAAAGATGAATTATTAGGTAAAACAATGTTAAAATATATCTCATTAGCTCCAAAAGTTTATTCATTCCTCATAGCTGGTGAAACTAAAGAAGTAAAAAAAGCAAAAGGTGTGATGAAAAACATCGTTTCACGTGATTTGACATTTGCTTTATATTGTGACGCATTATTTAATAATACGAACATTATAAAACAGCAAACTTTATTTCATGTTATTGCTCATAAAATTAGAACAATAAAACAAAATAAGGTAGCACTCAATATAAATGATCAATGCGTTAAACGATATTTTACTGATAAAATAAAAAGTTTGTCATTAGGTATTAAAAATATAATTTTATAAACTTTGTATACATCTTATTATTACTGTTATGCTTTTATACACTTTTTACACATGTTATTATTGTTATTGTTTTTTCTATCGTATTTACACCAAATAAAAATATTACAAATGAACATATACCTTTTTTATTCGCAATCACATACCTCGTCAATTAGACAGTTACATAACGTCTCGTAATCAGAATCCTCCTAATGGGGTACCGGACATGATTTTCAGTAAACATATTTTCAAATTCTTTAAAAAAATAAAAAATATCAGTGAAAACCACATTAAAATTGGTTGGATAGAATGGGAGAAAATGAATGGTAAAGTTGAGTTGTCAAAAAACGTTGTGATATTTTTTGAGCAGTGGGTGTGATGTCATAGAATTGACACATCAGCAAACTTTTCACCTCTTTCGCAGGTTTCTCATTCATTCATTCCTCACTTTCCTGTGTTTGAACATTGGTTTAGTTGAGCTCATCAATTTAGAAAGTTCATGGTGACTCTGAGGGAGGGGATGAAATGATGTGCACTTGCACCCGCCACCCCTTTATTTATAGACAAATTCAAAACATTGAAAAACAATAAAAACTAAGAAAATTAAAAACCAATTATTCCTTATTTGTTTTTATATTAGAGCACAGCCTTTTTGGTGGTGCCTGAGGAGTCATTTACTTTGAGGGCTGAGTTCATATTTGCAACCCATTTTTAGATTTAATCCTTCATTTAGCCCCCTGTAGCCCAAAAAATGGAATTAAGGTAATATTCTTGAATATTATTGAGTGATACATTGATAATATTGTTTTTTGAGGCTTTGAGTTTACATTAATAATACATTTTTAGATTGAACTCCTCCTTGGCCCCCTGTGACCCCAAAAAGGGGGTTAAGATAATATTCTTTGATATTATTGAGTGATATATCATTAATAATGTTTTTTGAGGCTCTGAGTTTAGATTTTCAATCCATTTGTTATCAAATCCCTTATTGAGCCCCCGGTGACCCCAAACAGGGGGTTGAGATACTATGCTTAGATATTATTGAGTGATATATCGTTAATAATATTTTTTGAGGTGCTGAGTTTAGATTTGCAATCCATTTTTTGATCAAATCCATTATTGAGCCCCCTGTGACCCTAAGCAGGGTGTTCGAATAAAATTCTTAGATATTATTGAGTGATACACAATAAATAATGTTTTTTGAGGCACTGAGATTATATTTACAATCCATTTTTAGATTGAACCACTTTTTTTCTTCCTGTGACCCCAAAAAAGGGATTGCAATTATATCTTCACTTATTATTGAGTGATTTATTAGGTATTGGATGCCCATGTTTTTTGAGACCAACAAAAAACAAAAAAATTCAGTAAAACCACTTGCTCAGCTTACTTGTAAGAAAAATAAGATTTTTGTATTTGTACTCAGAAACTTGTAAAATATTATAGACAATATATCATACAATAAAATGTGACAAGTTAAAATTAGCTTCTTATATCTGAACCACTTTGGATCACATTAAAAGGAGTTGACTGAAGAAATACATGTCAAAATAAAACTTCAAGTCTAAAAAAATTACCAATAATGTATAACACAATATAATAGAGAAATTCAAAATTAGCCTCTTTCAGAGCTCCTGTGGGATCACATAATGGATAAAATTAAGAAATTATGTCAAATTCAAAATTAGAAGCTAAAAAACTATTACAAATTATGTATTACACTACAAAATATGAAAAGTCAAAATTTCCCCTTTGGCGTCAAAAATAAATCAAATGAATAAAATAATGTCAAATTTGAACTTGTTGCCTCATGAAACATTACAAATGCTGTATTACATAATAATATGTAAAAAAACAAAATTAGGCACTTTTATGATCCCTTGGGTTCAAAAAATTGATCAAATTGAAAAATTATTGACAAATTAGAACTCAGTATCACAAGAAACATTACAAATGATGTATTACATACTAAAATGTAAAAAAACAAAATTTTGCCCTTTTTTGAGCCCCTTTGGGTCAAAATATTGATCAAATTAAAAAACTTAAGGTCCAGTTTGAACTCAGTACATCAAAAAATATTTTTTTAAAGCATAAACAAACAATATTATACCACCTTTGTGTTGAGTTGGATAATTTCAGTGTATATATGTTGAAAGTTACAAGAAAATGAATTGTTGGCCCATATCTGCTGCCCCTTTCTTATTTTTGGGATTTCAAAAAAAAAAATTAGATGTGATACTCAAGCACCCTCATACCAATTTTCAACCTTCTACCTCAGTGGGAAGTACAAAAAATAAATACAGATAGAAATCTAAACTTATTGAATCTTATTTACTTAGGTGATAATTTAGACTTTGAGCTTTCTGTGCCAAATGTTTTCTTTGGTCCTGAAATGAAATGTGCGCCCACCCTTGCTTCAAAGTCATTTTTTAAATTCAATTTTGTTCAGTAAATTTTCACCAAAAACCTACTTAAAAATGAAGTATTAATGAGATGTATTGAAACCAGCAACCTCTGATAATGCAAAATAAAAATATGTATGTCAATTCTATGACATCACAACAACAGGGTGCTCATCGAGGTACTGTTTTTGGTGCAGCGCAACTTTGACATCTTATATTTTCCTTTCTATTTAATATTTTTCAAAAAAAATTTCAGAACCTTCATTCACAAGCTTTAGACTATCTCTCCCATTAATTTCAAGTAATCCTGAGAGTCATGTCCGGTACCCTATTGTAAAATAATAAGCGAAATGAATCAGCGTAATAATCTTCCTCCTCCTCCTCCAACCAATCCAGACTACTTAGACTACTGTAGACATCATAGACATCATAGACATCATAGACATCATAGACATCATACTCTTCGTAGCTGCTACCACTGCTATTGTCGCTTATATCATCCGCAATTATTTCATTAGCAAATAATTGCGGATCTAAATCGAATATATCCACCAAAAGATTACCTACTGCCTCCTCCTCAATTATTGGATGTTCCAATTCTGGGATTTCAACGTTCTCCACTCCAGATTGTCGAGGTATACACATTTTCGATTTAAAAGCGGTAAATAAATACTAAAAAATGAAATATGAAAACTTACAAACAAAGCAAAAACAACCAAATACACGAACACAATCTAAATACTTGGTAAAATATGTTTTCCAGATACGATGTTGACTACTCATTCAAACTCTCCGACCATAATATTTATATATTTCTTGATATTCATTGCTTAGGTCTTATTCAAACCAGTGCTTCATTAGTATTTCAATCAGGTTACTTATTAGCAAATGATGAGTGCTCCACTTAAGATTCTTCATCTCAAATTTGCATTGGTTACCTTTCTTTTCAACTTTGTATAAATAGATGCTTTGAAACGTAAATGTATTAATAAGATATTCGCAAACTAATTATGAAAAAAATACAACTTCTCCCGCAAAAACTAAAACTTTCCATTGCAAATGTGAGTAGTAAAAAATCCATTTTGTCACGACATAGTACTTTATTACCAAATAATATTCGAGCTATAATATGCGGACCCAGTGGTTGCGGAAAAACAAATTTGATATTTTCTCTATTAACACATCCAAATGGTTTAAAATATCAGCATGTTTTTATATTATCAAAATCTTTGGAACAAGAAAAGTATTTATTACTGCAAAAAATTTTCAAAAATATTACCGGCTTAGAAGCAAAATTTATACACGACGAATCTGCATTACCATCTCCCGAACAATGTCCTTCCGACTCTATAGTAATTATCGATGATGTATTATGTCTCAAAGCTGACAAAAATAAAATTCGATCTTTTTTTTGTTTTGGAAGACATAGAAATATTGACGTATTTTATCTGTATCAAACTTATACTCACATTGAAAAACATTTATTACGAGATAATGCTAATTTCATTATTATTTTTGCGCAAGACAAAATTAATTTATGACACATTTACGATGAACATATTGTGCCGACTTGCACATTTGATAATTTTTGTCGTATGTGCGATTTATGTTGGAAAGAGAAACATGGCTTTTTAACTATTGATAAAGAAAATAATATAAATAATGGAAAATTTCGGAAACAACTAGACATTTTTCTCATTCCATCTTCATCCCCGACATAATAATGTCATTGAACATGAAAAATGAAAGTAAGACTCCGCAGGATACAATGAGACATTTCTTCTGAAATAAGTGTTAAGAAAAATTTAACAAGTTTAATCGATAACGTGCAACAAAAAGTTAACACAGCAAAATTTAAATACTATCCAAATTACGAAGAAAAACCCTATAACCTGTAACTGAACCATTAAAAAAAATTGTGACATCGTTATCTGGTATTGAACAATCATCTCGTCCAATTTCTCACTTTTGTAATACGTTGAATCCCATACGAGCTGTACGTAAATGAGTAACCCCAGTCTTCTCCATTACATGAACTTTCAACAATTTTTTCTCCAATTAATGCGAGTGACCAGTTGTCAACTAATGAAATAACAATAACAGAAGGAAAACGACATATTAAAAAGAAATTGAAAACTTCCCCACAAACAAATGATGAAATAGATCCAGAAAATTTAACTATTGATAATGTGGGAAATGTTGTAGCTAAGTTTAATCCAAAAACAAAAAATACCTCTCCACCATCTACGACACTTTATAGAGGAGCATTTTTTCCCAATACTTCGGAAGAAGCAAGTAGGTACTAATACTATTAGACGTAATGTACAAGAAAATATTAGTGATGCTGATGATAAAAATGCGGATACAACTGATAATGATGAGAAGTATAATACCGATTATGAAGACACTGATAGCGGTAACAATGAAAAAAACTTGTACTCTTTCTCGCAAAGTAGTACATCACCATTCATAAACAAAACAAGATTAGGCTTGAGCATGTATAGGCTTACTGGACAAAAAAATATACATTATGAATTATCCAAATCAAAACTTCCTGTCACTAAAGATGATATATCGAAAACTATAACTGTATTAGATCGCACTTATCCTTTAACAAAGAATGTGTGGACTTTATTAACACACAATACAACTGATAAAAAAAATATCCTCGCAATGTCGGAAAATGATAAAAAAATGTATTTTAAAATTTTGTATGAAAATGGAGAATTAGAAAACCTAACTGGTGCCGATAAAAATTTAAATAAGTATCAGCATATTATACGTCTCTTTTCTCAAAAACCAAAACTTGGTGAAACCTTTAAATTTAAAAATAACTATTTAAATAGACTGGTCTTGAAAAAATTTGTTATTACTAAACCTAATTATGTTTATTGGAATAACGTTCCCGATTTAATTTTACAATTACAAAAACTCATAGCCTCTAAAAACGTTGGAAATACAAGTGTGGAAGAAGAAAACGAAATTATTTCAATTTTAGAAGAACTCAGAGAAGCAAAAATAATAGCTTAAATGGAACAACTTGCATACGAATTACACCGACCAGTTCGTAAAGTTTTTCCACATCGTTATGTCAAATTAGAAGGTATCGGCGACACGTGGCAAATAGATTTAATTGATTTTACAAAATTGTCTAAAGAAAATAAAAGTTATTCGTACGTATTAGTCATAATTGATATTTTTACAAAATTTTTATGGACTTGTCCGTTGAAACAAAAAACTGGAGTACTCGTTTGCGCCGCTTTAACAGACATCATTAAAACATCACCCTATGGATCACCACGCAACATACATGCCGACGAAGGGAAGGAATTTGTAAATGACTCTTGCAAATCATTATATCGAAAATATAAAATCAATTTTTTTCATACTTTCTCTTCTCTAAAAGCGAGTATTGTGGAACGTGTTATCCGCACCATCAAAGAAAAACTATTTCAACACTTTACGCAACAACATTCAAAAAATTGGTTATCACTTTTGCAACCTGTGATGTCTGCTTATAATAATACAGTGCACCGAACAACTAATATGAAACCAATAGATGTTAAAAATAAAAATGATGAAAAAGCAATTTTCCAATATCTATTAACTCATAGAAACTTTAATAAAAACTTAAAACCACGTTTTAAGATAGGAGACGATGTTCGAATATCTAAGTATAAAAGTATATTTGCAAAAGGATATACGGCTAATTGGACAACGGAAATTTTTCAAATTAAACACGTGATACCTGGTAATCCACACACGTACATATTAAAAGATCAAGATGGTATGGAAATAGCTGGAATGTTTTATGCAAATGAACTATTGAAAACTCGTTTTCCAGATACATATTTACTTGAAAAAATACTGTGAAAAAATACTCGTAAAGGAACAGCAATTGTTAAATTTTTCGGTATAGATAAAGAAGAAGAAATACCTTTAAAAATTTTATTCAAAATTTTAGTAAAAATACAATGAAATTGCGAATATTACTTGATACTTTTGTTTTCTCCTATATCAATAAAACGTTAATAATGAGCGGTCTCAATCGATTTAATTGTGATTCGGTATCAGCAGTTACCACTTTGCTGAATACCTTGAATTCTAGTTTAGTAGCTTTTGATCATACTAAATTGAAAGAAATATGTATGGAAATGGAAAACCTCGTTAATAAAACAAACAAAAGTAAACTTTCATTTGATCTGGAACGTATCATGCTAACTTTATTTGAGAAATCTGCCGGAAAAGAAGACTATTTAAATGGATTTGTAGATATTCTATTAGCTAATATAGAAAAACATGGCGCAGAGATTTCAAGTTATCTTGGGAATGATTTCCTTTTACAATTCGTTAAACTTCAAATGTCTTTAGAAACATACTGGAATGCTATAGATGATGTAAAACACATCCAAACTGACATCAGAAACCTGCGTGATTATTCTTTTGCCGAATATGAATCATTGAAAACCTTATTATTGCAAATAAAAAAAGATTCATCGAATGTGCGAGAAGAAATGCAATTAATCGTTTCTTCTTTTATCGAATTACGAACACTCATTACTAACACAAACAAATTACTCGCTGAAACTTCAACAATCTCAAAAACTATGTTAAATGCGCTGAAACCTCCTACTCCATTAAGCAAGGATGGTGCATCGTAAATACCTATTTATTAATAATGAAAATATTGTTGAATATGCTGAATATTCCATTCTCCATTCCCTCTTGAAGGTTATTAAAATATACTTCACTTCACTTCACTTCTCTTCATACTGCAACTAACATTATTTTAGTATATATTCACTATGCCTTTTCTACTGTCATCAGCGTATAAGTTTCCTCTATCGTGCGATGTCATTGTTGAACTCGGTTTGTCAACTGTACGAAATTTTGAACCGAGTGCGGCATTCAGTGGTTGCGCAAATAACTGTATACTATTAAATTTTAAGTTTTTTACATCTGTTTTAAAAGTTTTACTATCGCATAATTCATTTTTTATCTCCGATTGTGCTTTTTTACAAGCGTCAGACTATCCTGCAATAAACTATTGATAGTCTTACGTTTTCATTTGATACTACTAAACAAGAAATACTCATAACAGACTTATATGATTCTTCGCAACATTTTATTTTTGATCGACTTATAATACGGATTTGTGTGCGTTAAAAGATGTTTTTTCTTTAAAATTTAATGTATTAGAAAAATATAGCATATATTCGCACGTACTTTATTCCCGTTTTGTTAATTTTTACGCGAGTCAAAATACTTCTCCTGGAATAACAGTTGCCAACTTGCTGCTCTACTCGCCCACCAATCTTATACCAGATCATAAATACGTGTGTATAGATGTAACACATTTCGATCCGGTTGTGTGCCAACTAGTAGACGCTGAAATTATATGTTTTTGTTGTACGGATATTTTTCACAATGCAAAAAAAATTACGCGACGATGAAGCCGTTACCCTATCGACAGAGTTCACCAGATTGTAATTATCATACTCCTGTTTTTTTTTATATTCAAAATTTTTACACGAAAGAGGGGAAAATGTTTGTAAAAGAATTATGTTTAACCACTATTGGTGATGAATTTTTTCATCATTCGCTATATGAAACACCACAAGATATCTTATTGGGACAAAACCAAAATTGTAATGCAAATTGCTGGTTAACACGACATTTTCATAACTTCGCTGTCAATGATGATACTCGAAATTACAATTTAATTTCGTCAGATGTGCAACGAGTTTTAAACATATCTCCTTCCATTTTTTTTGTTGCCGGACGTGATAAAATTGATTTTCTTCAAACCTTTTTATGTGGAAGCCTAACACCATGGTCTGATGTAGAAATACTTTATAATCTAAATATTGGTATTCCTATTGTAGATGTTATTTCCTTAGAAAGTTCGGACGGATGCGATGATGATTACAAACAATTTCAAATTTCTTCTCTTAAAGAATTACAAAATAAGAAATTTATTACTTCATTTTCCCCTCTTGAAACAAATTGTCCTTTTCATTCTTCCATACATTGTGCCTTATTAAATACTTTATTATTACGTGATAATTTTTGTAGCTAAATAAATAAATAAATATATTTTCACTATATAAAGACCTTCATTATTTCATTTATTTCATTACAATTACGTAATTACGTAAGTCAATGTATGCAACTTTGTCAAATTACCACTTTGGAACAGGTTTTGTTAATTCGCTAATTAATAATCTACCGATCGAAGTGCATGTACCAGGTTACCATTTTTTAGGACCAGGAACAAATTTGAAAAAACGACTGCATCAACTTCCAATAAATAAACTAGACGCTGCAGCTAAAGAACACGATATTACTTATTCAAACTATTCCGACCTTCAAACTCGACATAAAGCAGATCAAATTTTAGAAAATAAAGCGTGGAATATAGTTTTAGATCCGAAAGCATCTTATTTTGAACGAATACCTGCCTGGGCTACTACAAATTTAATGAAAACTAAACCAAAATTATGCTTTGGAAAAGTACATCAGAAGACGAAACATTCAACAATCAAACGTAAACCTTCGGTACACTTTTCTACGTTACTTTCAAAAGGTCGTTCAGCTATTAATCGATCATTACCTTTGACAACAAATATCGTTATTTTTCCACCTCTTCAATTGAATAAAACTCAAAACCATAGCCTAGGACTATTTTACTTCATCGGTTATAATAGTTTGAATAACATAACGGAAAAAATAATACGTTCGAATTTTCTGTTCCAAACACTGGTGTTCCATTTTTGGTATGTCATATCCCAAATGGCTCATACGAGTTTGACGACTTAGCTATACAATTCAAGAACAGTATACGTTCGATACTTCTTGACCGCTTCAACTATGACAATGCACGAACACAACTTCTTTCCACAATTGATGCAATCGTCTTCGAATACGATAAACAGCGACAAAAGTTCCGTTTAATTTCATCAACCTTCTCTTTTTGTTTTCCAAAAGAAAATTCTCTCGGACCAGTTCTAGGTTTTTCTGAAGATCATCTTCCAGTAACTACACAGGGAAATCTTTTAGAAGGTCGTGAACCAGTTCACATAGCTACCATTCATTGTCTCAATGTTCTTTGTAACATTGTATCCAATTCCTATATAAATGGTATTCCTTCGCACTTACTGTACAGTATTGCGATAAATGTACCAATTGGTTTTAAAATTGTAGAGGCGCCAAAAGATATTATTTATTTACCAATCACAGAACAAGACATATCATCTATTGAAATTCTCATTACCGATCAAAATAGTAATCCTATCGATTTCTTAGGAGATGATATTACACTTTTACTACACTTAAAATCTGAAAATAAATGAATTCTAACAACTACTATTTGTAATAATGCCGTTCTTACTAAATACTTCATTTCAACTTATCACTCGTATTGGTTACGGATGTAATTTATCCGCAATTCAAGGAAAAAATAATACGTCTTCCAATGTATATAAAAAGACTAAATGTAAACAAAAAAGTATTAAACAACCGCGGACTTCGGTGAAATTAACACCGAAAGATAAAGCCTTTTTGCAAAATCTTGGATTGCAAGTACTCGTTTAATTATGACTCTCACTAATAATGTAGGTAGTTTAGATATTTTAGAAAAAATAAACATCGACGATGGTATTACAAATGTTACTTTTTTTCATCATTATCCTTACACATCAAGCGGCCTTGCAAACAGTGATGAAATTAGAATAGGCGTTGATCAACGTAACATTTACACTTTTCCCTCCAATTTGGGGCTTTTTATGGAATTAAAACTGAATAATTTCAATACTGAATATTACTCAATTGATTATAATGGATTATCACATCTGTTTACTGATGCTTCTTATATGTTAAATGGTCAAGAAATTGAGCATATTAATAATGTTGGTATAACTTCAACAATGAAAGCTGTATTACTCCATAATTCTCATAATAATGTTTATTACGATAATCACGGCTTCAAACAAGGTACAAATACTGTTCAGCCTTTCAGCACATCCACAGCTAATGATAAAATTCGTTTTCTTATGCCATTAAACCTGATTTTTGGCTTTTTTGCCAACTATAAAAAACCAATTTTAAATGCTCAACATGAACTCGTTTTGAAACGAGCAACGCACGATAAAAATATTTTTGTATGACATACATCTATCCCCCCTTGGATATGGGTAAACCTGAAACAACCATAACATTAACGTCCATCTCTTGGTGTATACCATATATTAAAGTGAATGATCAAATACGTGTTTGGTACTTGAACTTTTTAAAAAATTATACGGCCTTATCGCTACCTTTCCGAGCATGGGACCTATATGAAAATCCTTCAGTTTTGGAAACTACGGATTTCTATTAGAGTTTAAAAATGGTTAATAATGCTGATAGACTTTTATATGTCGTTGTTGACTTTCAAACTGGTCGAAAAAATGATATTACACATTCCATGGGTAACTACAAACATTGTCACGTGCGTGATATTAAAGCCTATCTCGATGCTACTTCATTCCGTTTTAAAAATAATTCAAGTTCAACAAATTTGTGTAACAATTCCATACAGGCTAATTGTCCGGATTGTAATGTTTCCATCTTCATTAATAACATAGGCAAATTTGGGGCTAAAAAAATATACTCATTTTCCCGAATTCTATGTACAAGATTTTCACACGACCTTCGAAGGTCTTCTAAATATGTAACCAACTCGGTCATTTTCATTTAAACTGAAAATAACAATAAACTTACTTCAACAACACATCATTTATACGTACATTTTATTAATCTTTTTCCATGTCTTTTATACTACAACTTCATCTCCCTTCCTCTTCCGCACTTCTGACAATGTATCCTCCATAACAATTAATTATTTACTCCAGCGATCATACTATACTTCATCATACTCATCAAAAACAAAGAGATACAGTTATACTACATTAACCACTTTCACTATATAACCACTTCTCATTTGGTATTCATTGTAATCTCTCTCATAGCTCAGTTGTCTACGTCGTGGTTTTGGCTACCTGGATGTTGCTGGTTCAAATCCCAGCAGCAGCAGAAAATTTAATAAAAACTTTAATAAATAAATAATAATTATCGGATACCGAAGGTATCCAATAGATAGCGCTAATATATAGGTAACCAACATCCAACAGAAAGGGGAGAGGGGGGATATATATTTCTGGACTTGTAAAATTTTCAAAAGTATTTCTGACGTCACAGATATCTGGACTTGTAAAAATTTCAAAATAAAACATCACATGGAGAGATGAAGAGGGGGGATGAATATATAATTCTGGACTTAGAAAAATTTTGAAATATATCCAGAGAGAGAGTGAGAGAGAGAGAGAGCAATTTTGTGCTTGTATACAATATAACTTGGTCAAATATTCGAGCATAATACAATAAACAAAAAAGACAATGGCGAAGGACAAAAAACAATAGCCAACTCAAACAATGGCCTTCCTACAGTGTATGTCGGGTCTAAAACAATAGCAATATAACAAAGAAGTAGTGGTCGACAATAGAAAAATACGACAATGGTATTGTAAGAGTGTATGTCAGGTTCAGACCTGACATACGGTCCGAGTAGGCCTAATATGGTCAAATATAGGCATTTCCTAAAATTGACCAGTGATATATGGAAAATGGGCGTTTTTTAGGGCGTGGCCCTGAACCTGACATACGAAAAAAGACATTTTCATACTACTGAAGAAGAAGCCAAGTAGCAGTACAAATTACCCATACTGAGTGAGTCTTTTACATTTTTTAATAATAATGATACTTCCATTCATTTTCTTACATTTCAATCGTATGTTCACATATCAAATTTTTTTTTATCCTATAAAAAATAAATTGATTTTTTGATTCTGGTAGTAAAGGAAACTTACATTTACCAAAAGTATGTAAATACTTATCTTAAAGAAAATATGTCTGATGAATATCAGACTTTGCACTTTGAAGGTGCTGCAAATTAAAAATCAAATAGCTTTTGATCACATAAGGGTCAAATTTAATATTCAAAAACCTGATGGAAAGAAAGTTCTTATTTTGGCAAATACAGTACCTTATTTATCTAAAAATTTATATCAACCAGATTTTAAGGAATTTAAAATTATTTTTCCTTAATATTTGCATATTGAATTCTCAATCATAGACCATGAACATACGATACATTTACTTATCAGTAATGATTTTATGTGGTCTTTTGTGAGAAACATCAGACAACTTTCTCCTACTCTAACATTAATCAACACTGATTTTGGCCATATGTTAGGAGGCTCTATCGATCATCTAGTAGAAAGTGAAGCTTTTACTTCCATATTTTTTACATCTCCACAAAGTGTAGAAAATTTTTGGAAATCAGATAGCCTAGGTATTGAATCGAACAATATAGTCGAAGCCGAAGCACTTCCGACTATTTTATAAGGATATTACTCTTGTAAATAATCGTTATTAAATACAATGGCTCTATAGGTTTAATCCTCCGCCACTACTAGACAATTATCATTTAGCATTTTGTCAATTAGAACAGCAACTTCCGAAGATGACACAGAATCTCCAATTCTTTCATTTATATGACAAGTATTTTCATTCTTTGGTAGACCTGGAAATGATTGAACCTATTGATCATGATACTCCAGCTGAATTAGTGCACTACTTACCCCATAAAGTAGGGATGGCAAAACTATCGATAGTTATCAACAAGCCTATCAGTAAGCTATCGCCAATATAAAAATTATTGATAACCATTAAACAAGTCAGGATTTACAAAAAAAATTTGAAAAAATACACAAAAATGCTAGAAATTGAAAGAAAATATAGAAAATCAAAAGTTGAAATGTAAAACTTGAAAGTGAGGTTATTTCTTTTAACTCTTTGATAATATATTCAATTAATCATTGAAAGTTGAATTTGACATTTCCTCGTGTATGTTCCATCACTAAAAACTGATGCTGAAAATTTAATTTTTTTCATGTTTTTCTATACATTTATCCAGGTAATGAACTATGAAAAACTGTCTAATCAACTCTTTAAAAAAATCATAATCCATTTTATACCTTTTACATATTTTATATTATAAAAAATTACTGGGATCGAGATTTTATACTTGAATTACTGATTAGAAAATAGAAATTAGATTTTTTGGAATTATGGAAAAACTATCGATAGTTATCGACAAGGAAAAGTTTGATGTTTGCCATCCCTACCACAAAAGTTTATACGATCCTATAAAAAGTACTCCACTTTGCGTAGTTTTTGATGTTTCCACAAAAACTAAAAAGTCTAATCATTCACTAAATGATTGTTTGTACAAAGGAAAATTCATTTTAGCAGATTTAATATCAATTTTATTAAGTTTTTGTAAAGATCCTTATGGAATAGTAGCTGATATTTAAAAGCCTTTCACCAGATACAACTCCATCCAGCTGACAGAGATGTTACTCGTTTTTTCTCGGTCAAAGACCCTATTAAACCAATGGATTTGAAAAATCTTTTAGTATTTTGTTTTTGTAGTGTTCCACTTGGAACAGTTACAGCTCCATTTATTTTACCAGTGATTTTGCTAAATCATTTCCAAGTTGTTGATAAGGAATTTCATGATAAATTTTTGCAACAATTTTATGTTGACCATTTGGCAACATCTTTACCTACTTTTCAAGTGGTAAAAGATCTATATTATAAGTCGAATAAACTTTTCAATGACATTTCAATGCAACTCTCTTTATGGGGAACAAATTGTAAACTTATGTAAAAAGAATTTGATCCTAATGTTGCATTGCATAAACCTCTTGTAAAGGTTTTAGGTCTTGTCTGAGATACGGATAACGATGTTACGTATATTCCAACTCCTCAAGCTCTAACTGCATGTTGGACAAAACGATTATTTTTGAAGGTCATGTCTTCTTTTTATGACCCTCTTGGTTGGTTCAAACCAGCTTTCATCCTTTCCAGATCATTTATTAAAAAACTTTGGTCTGATAAATTGAAATGGGATCAACCAATCCCTGAGAAATTACAACCTGTAACTTCGAATATCCTTAATGACCTTATGGAATCAACTAAGTATTGTTTTCCCAGATGATTGTATATTGGGACTTATAATCCTAATGCATCCCAAATACACGTATTTACCAATCCATCTAATGTTGCATTTTCCATGGTAATCTACGTACGCTTTTACAATAAGGAATCAAATTCTTGTTCTGTACATTTTCTTATAGGTAAATCTTATGTCACCCCTATGAGACCCATAACAATTCCCAAATTAGAATTGATAGCCGCCTTAATCCGTGCTAGAGGTTTACATTCAGCGTGTAAACCGATGGATCTTCAAAATTCACCTACTTTTCTATGATCTGACAGTAAATTTATCTTGACATGGTTACTTGAGTGTAAAATCTTACCTCAATTTGTAGACAACAGAATAAATGAAATAAAAACCATTCCATCTGTTGAATATCGCTACGTACCATCCTTAGAAAATCCTATAGATATTAGATCCAGAGGATCTACTGTAGAAAATCTCATGCAGTCACTATGGTGGACTGGACCCTCCTGGTTAAGTTAAGATTCAATTTTCTGGCCAAAAACAGATCTTCAGGTAATTGAGTCTTTACCAGAACATACTAAGGAAGAAATTTTCTATACCTGTATTTTGCACTTTAAGACAAACCTTAAATATCTCTCCAAAATTATCATCCTCAATATCTGTGGAAACAGATGATATTTCTGATAATCATCGTCCAGCCAGATGAAGAAGGATTGAAAAATCTCGAAAGAGACATATACCTCAATTCTTCCTTAATTCAGAAAATTCTAAATGTGAAGTACAATTGCCTACCTCTCAACCCAATCCTGTACAGGAAGAGGAAACAGAGATAGTCCAATCTTCACATCCCACAGACTTGTCAAAAAGTAATGAGGATTCAGATATGTTTCGTAATTCTTTTACGAGCTTTATTCATCCTCCTTTAAATACACCATTTGAAATCAACATTGAAAAATTTAATTCTTTGAAAAAGCTAGTTTGGACATTCTACCAATATCTTAAAGCAGTTTGTCGATTTAACAATCGTAGGATCAGACAGAAACATTTGTTAACTCCGTATGCAATAATGAAATTTAATTTTCAATTTCTATTACTTTGCTTCATATTTGCCGATCAAAAGAAATATTTCCTTAAAATATTTGACATACTTATGAAACAAAATCCACCAAATTATGTTTCTTATGAAAAATTTCATATTTGTATGGATCCATCTGGAATTTTGCATACTAGAAATTACCTTCCAGAAATACCTTATGCAAAAGATATACTTTTGCCCATATTATTGCATCTTAAGTCGTACTTGACTGAACTAATTTTAATGCATACACATCTCACCAATGTGCATACAGGTAGTAAGTTCACACTTGCGGATTTCTATCGGCATTATTTTGTACCTAAGGCCTTAAAAGTCCTTCCTCAAATTTTAAAGAAGAATTGCATTTTATAAAAAAAATTGGAAACTTCACAGTTTAAGCAACCAACTCACTCGTCATTGCTATATTTTGGATTTATTCCATATACCCACCCCTTTTTGTATACGGATGTAGATATTTTTGGACCTTTTCCTGTATTTGACAAATACTTACTCAAATGGAAAATTCAGTTGACAACACCGACATCTCCCATTTATAAAAAATTGGTTCTTATTTTCACTTGTCTATCAACAAGAGCTGTATATCTAATTTATATTTTGTCTCTCACGAGAACAGAAATTTGGACAGCATTTCTGATATTTTTTGCTGACAAAGGCACTCCTAAAGCAATCTTGTCGGATAATGTATCACAGTTTCAGCTACTTTCGGTATACTTACCGAATTACTAGACAACTTTTTCTGAAACCTCAGAAATAAAGGACAATCTTGATACGAAAGGCATCGCATAGCATTTCATACTGGCAAAAGTGCCATGGTATGATAGAGTTTATGAATGTACTATCGGAATCATAAAACAGGTCTTTTACCAAGTTCATGGACACAACTCCATATACATCCATACTTTTTAGGCTAGTTTTAAGGATATTCAAACTATGGTTAATAACAGACCTCTTGGCCCATCTTCAGATGATACTGGTCAACATACATTAACACCAGCGCATTTTCAACATGCAAACTTAGGAACACTAAGTTTACCTTATGATCTATCACTCTTGGAATCAACTCCTACAGCTAAACAGATCATCGATATGTGGAAATCGCATCAGGATTACCTTACTAAACTATGCTTATCACGGAAGAGAGAGTACTTACTCTATCTTTGTGATAGGCCCCCTCTGCCTTACCAAATGCATATTGTACAGTTCATACCAACCGCAGGTTAATGACATAGTTCATGTTTTAGATTACACATCTAAACCTAGAGTCTACAAACTCGCTAGAATCATTGGTCTTGAGAAATTGCATGATGGAAACATCGGACACGCAAAAATTAAATTCTTTAGTAAAAAACAGTTCTCTCAGCCATTGAAATTTTTGGCTCTGTTGGAGCTGCAATCAAAGATTACTCAAAATTAGGAATAATTTTCCTTCTCCCATCTAAGATCAATCTGGACAAGACATATGTAGGAAAGGTTCACAAATCCTTTGTACTGTCTTTAGGGCGCACCATAATTGAATATTATGCTCTTCAAAACTGTATAATTTTGATTTTTTGGCACCCCATATTGTTGTCAAGTACCTCACTAAAGATCACGGACAATTGGTGACAAAGCATTCACACATTTTTAAAACATGTATAATGTTTTGCAACTCGCTATAGTTTCTAATATTCCTTTACCAAATCTGTTATCTATGGCCAATTTTAATTTGTTTCTTCCTCTTCTACTACATCCGGCAGTTGTTAAGAAGACTAATGGATTCTTTAAAATATTACCTATTTTACTTTTTTATTTTCCTACAGTTTGTACTTTTTTATTTATTTTAAATAAAGATTTTGTTTTGTACTTGTCATGTCAAATCTGTTTTAGATTTCAGGTTGATCTTCAGAAGGTAGTCTCCGAAGACTACCCTTGCACACAGCCCCCGGTGTTGTGGCTCTGCCCACGAGTCTCCTACGCATAAACGATGTGCCGGAGTACTCCCTCTTGGTAGAGGAGACATTGGTGTTGAGGCAACGTCAGTTGTGAGTTACAGGGCGTGTGAAACAGGCGCGTGACTCCAACCAACTTTATATGGTCTATTGGACCTTGAACCACATTAATTAAAAGCTTCTACCCACTATACCTGTATTTGATATTTTTCCCTGGTCAACCTCATATTTTTGATTACTTTGTTTATAGGTTTTTCGGATCCTAAAAAATAATTTATAAGTAAACTTTAAAAACCAGGACGATAACTTATTATTACTAGCAATGGCACGAATCGTAGATATTTCATAAAAGAAAGTCATAAAAAAATCCGAAAGTTTTTCAAATCAGTTCGGTATTTCCTTAAAATGCTGGAACTATCGTCTGATAGGTAATCTTCCCAATACAGTACGTATAAATTTAGCCATTTTGTACTAATATATAAGCTTAATTATACGTACGATGTGCGTTAAGTATGACCGCTGAAAATTACTGACCTTTTAACCTCCATCGCAGACAATATGATCGTAAACAGTTTCATAAATTCTAAGAACAGAACCGAAAATTAATTCGAGTCATAAACGAACGACAAAAATTATAACTCCCATAAAAATCATAAAAAATTGTAGTTATTTTTTCGGTTATTAAATAAAAGTTTATTTTGTAAATAAATACGATGAAGCTAATTTTTTTAGCCGAATGACTACGAGTATACTTATATGTATATGCGTCAGAAAGACCATCCGTATTTTCTTCCCCCTTTATTCAGTTAATTATCAAAAAATAATTATCATCGTAGCACATGTCATGCTTTGGAGGACATTGTGAGAAGTCGCCGAAGAAGAATAAATTAACTTACGTAGCCTACACGTATGTGTGCATAGGTAGTAGATTTTTTTTTTTTTTTTTTCGAACAAAGATGAGATCTTAGCCTCCAAATACGTTCTAATTTTCATATAATTAAATAGGTACACTTTTATATCCTAAACGTGGTAATTTTCGTTATTAAAAAACAGAAGGAAAAAAATAAGAAAAAAACAGGAAAAAAAAAAAAAAAAAACAGAAGGAGAATTACTCGGTATTAACCCAAACGTTGAAAGAAAAACTAATTACCCTTATAAATATTCAATTAGTTTTCATTATAAGAAAAACGCCTCATACAATTTAAAGAGTGTGTATATAAAAGTGGCGTAGTTTACACGTAAACACTGCAGTCACAGTGCATGCGTGCGAAACAGACCACTTGAAATATATTGACCTCAGTTCGGTCAGTTTTTCAGCGTGTAACTAAAGGCTGCACCAATGAACTGCAGACGTGTTACATCAATATATGGAACATTGGTCTTCAAATTATGGGGGCGTAGGAACGATTTTCATTTTGTGAGAAGTGAGGTACAGTGGGGTATAGCTTAAAAATTCAAAAACCATTGAATGTAAAAACTTCTTTAGCCACTAAAATAACTATTTCAATGGCCAAAGAAACTGTAACAAATAATTTCTGTTTAAAATGGCACATTTCCTAGACAGACTAAGGGTATCGTCCAGGTGTGGTTGTAGTTAGCTGAACTTATGAATTGTCCTGACCTTAATGACCTAATTTCTAGTAAATTTTAATGCGAAAATAATCAACAGTTTCACCTCTTTTATCTATTTTTTGGCAAATTAAACAAACATAAAACCAGTTTCTTTTATTTTTAACAGGAATTGAGAAACGGAAACGGAAATTGAATTTTTGGGAAATGGAAACCATTTGTTTTTGCGTTGGAAAAATGATTGCAATTCTGAAATGGAAACCAAATTGGAAACGATTAACTAATTAATTTTAAGACCAATAATGGAAACTGAATGATGAATCGTTTCCATTTCCATTTCTCACCTGATTAATTTTTCATCTAGGAGAAAAAATTTGTAAAAATATTGGTACCTATATCAAAAACTGAACAATATTTGGAAAATTTTAAATAAAGTAAAATTTTTTGAAATGGAACTTGAAATTGAAACTGAATGAAAAATTTTTGTAAAATTAGGAAACATAATGAAAAGAGAAATTAAAATGATGGAAATGGAAACAAAAAGTAACTAACATTATGGTAAATTTCAGAAACTCAACTAACAGAAACAAAATGAAAAAATGTAGTATTCCTCAATCCGAGTTTTTTAATAAATGAATAACATTAACATCGTCATAGTTCATAGCCAATTAGACGCTATTCGAAGAATGGTAATCTTTTGTTGGAGCGAATATATTTGGCTACCAGCTAAATTCTGCGTTAATCTTTATAGCCAGACATCTCTGGTTATAACCTGTACTCTTTCTAATATATCTCAATCTCAGGCTTGCTTTGCTAACTTCACAAATATACACGTTACATGGTGGTGCTCTTAGTTCACGTCATATGTATTCACATTATTTGCAACAAATTATTTTATTATCAACAATAAAGAGTTGCTGTGTCGAATACTGCTGACTAAATAAGCCAGTCCAACAAGTTATGGGCCCAGCACGCTTTGCTGGTAAAAATTTCTTCTTTTTTTTTCTCAAAGTAAAATAGTGGAAGAATTAATTACTTCGTGACATTTTATTTCAATTATTCACGTCTAGTAATCCTTTGGAAGCAAATTTTAAGAAATATAAATTATTTTGTTATAGACGATATTAAATTAAAAAAATGAAATATAAACTGAGCTGAATAATACCCAAAGTGCCTACCTATAATTATACGTGTAGGTACTACCTAATATTGATGGAACTTTCTATTGCATTATTTTTATTTCGAAGTTAGGGAACTTATTTCCTGTAATATCCTTCCAAACTTGATGTTCACATTAAGGGATATTGGTCAATCATACAAGTATTTTTGTGCATATAAATTTCTTGTTTTTATATTCTTTGTGAATTGTATCTGGCATGACTTAAATCCGTACTATCGTACTAAGGTCATGCCCGATTTTTTTTTGAGATCTAAAAAATAAACATTCTTTGTCAAATTTAATTAATTCTGTGTACTTGCGAATAAAAAATGTATTTTTGCCCCAGGGTCACGCCCAATTTTTTTTCTGAGCCTAAATACTTAGACAAATTAACAAATTTTGATTAAAATTTACCTAGGTAAATTCTTTATAATTCGTCATCCTTGAATAGAATAATATATTCCGTTTACAAAAATTATTTTTTCGATACGTAACTGAAAAATTAAACCTTTTTCCTTACACGTAACCAAAGTAGGCAAAATCTGTTGACGCTCGAAAACATTACATTCATTAACCCTTCTGAATTAGAAATTTGTAACATTGACCTACATTTTTATTTAGGTCATTGTTCTCGTAACCTAGATTACATATACATATATAAGAGTAAAAATTTTTTTTCTCACAAAAAATTATTTTTTCTTTCTTTCTTATTTTCTTTTCATATTAACATAAATGAATATACTTACCATATATAATGACAAATAATTAGTGTATTTTTTCCAAAAAAAAATTTTTTTTCTGCTGAAACAAAAACATTTTTTCTTTTATCTGTTTACAGAACATCGTTACAAATGTCGAAAGAAATTCAGCCTGACAACCTTCCTCCCATGATCGAGGAAGAAGCTATTGATCTCAATGATCCCTATGCCCTCCTCCAACAAAATGAAGGAGAGAATGTTGTACCTGATCTTCCCACTGAAGATGGAGATCAATATCTTCATACAGATGAAGATGATTTACCAACTGCAGATCAAAGAGACATCAATCCCCTTGGTTCTCAAACACGATCGATGTCTCCATCCGAATCTTACAATTCAGGACTTAAATATTCTCAAATATCTGAAATTGATAATTTTTCAAGGACAATTGAAGATGTCTAAAATTATTTAATTTCTTTTGAAAAACTCCTTCAGAAACCTATAGATCCTTCAGTAGATCACAAAGCAGTCTTATTTAAGGTTGATGCCATCGAAACGTGTTTGGTTGATCACAAAATTCCTAAATGAGCTTCGAAAGAGCTAATCCTTTTGGTAAAAGGCTTAACAAGGAATTTGATAGTGAAAAAATTTCAGATTTTGAAAAAATTCACTAAACCAGATGTTTCTAGTAAACAGGCTGCTGAATTTGTTACTGAATCTGCTGCTGAATCTGCTGCTGCTGAAAAGAAAGCTGAAGACAGGAATGCCAACCTTCATTTTCAAAAATCCGTAGAATTTCTTTTAAAAAAAAAGACGTAGAAAAACGTAAAAAGACATAGATCTAGTTTTTTACCATTTTCAGTACCTGATACCTTTAACCAATAGAGGGTGTCCAGAGGGGAACCCCCTAAAAATTTTTTTACAGGACTCCTCTAAGAGTTGTTTTTAAGCCATTTTTATGAAGATAACTGCAATTAAATATCTATTAGTACTTCGTAGGATGAGGATTTTGATGTTATAAAATATTTTTTTCCATCATCGCTATCAAAAATTTAATGAAATATCTTTCCAATTTAGGAAGATTACATTAAAATGAGTCCATTTTATTGGACTATATTTGCCATATTTGCCATATTTGCCATATTTTGCTTTTCAGACCATATTTTATAGGTTTTAAGGTAATTTTCAAAAATTTTTCCATTTTCTTTTTCCTTCTCTTTTTTTTTCCAAACATCTTTAATGTTGGATTATCATTTATTTGTAATATTTTCTCATTCAAATTTCAAAACTTGAAATATCATTTAACTATCAAGTGTGATACCAATAAATTTTTCATTTATAGATGACAAAAATTATGTACCTATTTTAATAAAAATTCCACCCTGGGTCTGAATATCAGATCCGTATTTATAAGTAGATACGTATATTTTCTTTGAAAACCTATTTCAAAATAGGAAAAGAAAAGGTAAATATTTTCCACGTGTAGGTAGGGTAAAAGGAAAACCGATTTCTCGTCAATCGCCGTAATTTATGTCCCTTTTTCTCTTTCTTTTTTTTGGAGGGGTGGACAATGTACCTCCTTACCCATTCCTGCGCTAGTTTTCAAATATTTTAGGTTTGTAAACGTAGAGTCCGTGGTCTTCCACCCTACCAAAACGATTGTACAATGAAATTGAATTTTCATTATTCTTAGTTTCTTTTCTTGCAGTCATAGCTGAAAATTTGTGAATCTATATGTTACCTATTTTGTTAAGAATTAAAATATTAGACTACATTTTGAGAAGTCATTTGGCGCTGTAAAAACGTGACGGTGCGAGAAATTCCCGTTGTTTTGGTATATAATATAAGTACCGATATTATCACCGTTCGTTCGCGAGGTATGGCGATAAAAATTAGTAGAACAGAAAAACTGAAGAAGGAAACGTCCTAAAATGAAAATGCTAAGACAAAATGTAATCTTGCGTGATGGAGAAATTGCAGCTTTTAATTATGCAAATTTTACATTGAATCAACAACTGATATTCGACTCGGTTTACAGCATACATTTGGAGTACATAGGAAAATAGCGGTTCTGGGCTAGCTTTCAAAATTGAGCTTTGAAGATCAACATTTTGAGCTTTTGACCGTTTGGTTGAAATGAGGCGTGTGATATATCGAAATATAGGTTTTTTGACGCGAGGATTTCAAATTTGACATAGAAAATTAAATCTGATAGAGCGTAAGGGCGTTAGGCATAAGGGATAAGTGTATAAATGGATAATAGGATAGAGGGTGGTGGAGTAGGGGTGTAGTATATCGATACGTAGGTTTTCGGGTATAAGGATTTCAAATTTGACGTTTAAATTCGACTAGAGATAAAAAGAAATTTTTTATTTCTACTAAAAAAAAAAATAATATACTTAATTTGAAAATATTCTTTAACCAGGTAGGTATAATTATCGTGAGGCATTTTGAAAAACCCATTAACAATAGAAATACATAGTTTTAGAGAAAAAGAAGTAAATTGTGACGTAGGTATGCATGTAGGTGTGGGGAAGTCAGATATTATAGGTGGTGTGCCAACTGAAAAATATTTTGTACGAAGTTATGATGGTGGAGATCATATAGAGAAGATGATGATGGTGGTGGTGGTGGTAAAAGATGGTCGAATGTATTCATATTAATTTACTGTAACAATACATAAATAAATAAATAAATATAGAGTTGTACGCAGATTGTAATATAAATTTTGCATAAATAAACCTCTTTTATATGTCTTCCTTCAAACTAAAAGCAACTGTACCAGTTTTCAAAAATTTCTCAATGGAGATTGAAAAACATATTCGTGATTTTCAGCGTCACTCTAAGTTTTTTACCGCTACTTTAGTGTAAAATAGTATTTTACAAGAAATTTTAACTAAAATCTTAACTTTAAGGCCTGAATCATCTGTCCAAAAAATACTTTTCGATACAACAATATTTCTTACTGGGAAAAGTCCAAAATTTTATTTTTTAAACGTTTAAAAAGTTTTTAAGAAATTTCATATTAATTTTATACTTTTTTCAAATGTCTTAATCAAACTTACATCTGAAAATCCGAGGTAACTCCAAAACTATCTATGGTAAAACAAATATAATTGGATTAATCAATAAAGATTATTTAATTTCTTTTATACGTTGGGTACTTTTAACCTGAATTAAATAAGTATAAAGAAAAATGACTATAATTGTTTGAAAACCAAAATTAGATATAATATTCTCTCGAAGTAAAAATTTTAACGGGGGGGGGGGAGTTTATCCTGAGAAAGAAGTGCCAGAGTTCTATCTCATACACCATTAAGCATGGAAAAAATGAAAAAAACTTGATTCATAGAGGCTATCAAAAGTTGTAACTATCCCATTTTTTGATGTTCACATTTTTTTTCTCCCCTCAACTGAAAGAATTGTCTATCGATCTTCGACATAAAAAACAACTTAATTATTCCCAAAAAATCGAATTAATTCCGACTGATTTGTCCGCAAAATGGTGAATGTCGCTCATACGAGCTTTATAGAGTTGTACTTTCGTGCATGAAAAAGTGCTTACCACATTTTCACACTCTATATCTTGATCAGTTTTTAAGATGGTTTAAATCGACCTATTTGTTTCCATTTGTCAAGAAAATACTCGAAAGAGCGTACTTTGGCTGTATAAACTTGATTCTTAATTAATTTTGAAGATCGCTCAAATCAATCCATCAGTTTTCCTAATAATTACCTAATCACTGTGATTAGACTACCTGTACAAATTCAACGGGTTAACACATAAATGCTCTGTCCTATTATCCATTTATCCCCCCACCTCATATGCCTAACGCCCTTACGCTCGATCGAATTTCATTTTCGATATCAAATTTGATATCCTCGCGTCAAAAAACCTATATTTCGATATATCGCACTCCTCATTTCATCCAAAAGCTCAAAAAGCTCCAAATGTTGACCTCCGAAACTCAACTTGGAAAACTGCGCTAAAACCCTATCTCCCTATCTACTAGTTGGGCCAATTTTTCTAGAACCTTAGATTAATTCTTTCGAATGTTCCATACTCGCTATTTTTTCAGCCTAATTCATGTTTATGTAGCTGAAATCAATCAAAATCAGTCAAACAATTTGATCGATTAGGTACGCAAAGTTGGAAATTTGGTCGCTCTCTGTTATTTTTGCCGCAGCGAGATAACAGCTGATTGAACTGGAGAGTCGAGATAACCGATTCGAGATTTTCTGTGTGATAAAGAATTGGAGAACTTGGTGTAACTATCGTCGAGTCGGACAACGCACCTTGTCACCTGGGTGCCATTTTTCAATTATACGTTTACGTACCTGTACCTACATTATAGATTATAAGTACCTATACGGTATTACACGTACGCGATTCAGACGTTTCGGAGGAAACTTTCTTCCCAAAAATTATCCGTTTCCTCTTTCTTCAATTATTTTACGTGCCTTTTTTTTATTTCTCTTCTTTTTCAAAGCATTACCTTCGACCTGTACACCCGCCGCACCATATGTTATCATTGGCAGAAGCAGCAATTCCGCCGCAAAACTTTCGCTGATTCCTTCACTGGAAGGAACGCGTTTGGACGAATGAACCCGAAACGCAGTATGTTTGGATGAGCCTCGCATCAAACGGAACCAAGACGAAAATTCATGACGCACCAAGTTCTTCTACGAAAGCAAATTTAAAAAATTGTTTATAATTCAAAATTCTGGTCGAACAAGTTCTACTAACTTGCAAAAGAAAGTTGTCAAATAACGAAACTTTAAAAATTTCACCAGGTCCCAAACTCACCTCTCAACTCATCAAATTACAGCGCTTCTCCGTTGCCCCATCTCTCTCAACATGGCGGCCACATTACCTCGTCGTTAAAAGTGCCCCGTGTTACCCCGTGTTACCCCGTGTTACCCCGTGTTACCCCGTGTTACCCCGTGTTACCCCGTGTTACCCCGTGTTACCCTGTGGCCTTTGGTTCGCCTCCTGGCTGCCTTTGGTCTATTCATACCCTTTGTGGCTGATACGGTGCTGGGTGAGCGATGCGTGCGTACGGAGTTTCAAACTTTGTCGCGAGAGGAAAGCTTAATTTTTTTTTTTTCATCTCCCCTTGTTCGTTAATCACCAACCTTTGTAATGTTAATTCGAAAGTTGGAAAAGGCGCAAATGGCCTGAAAGGGTCGCGGGATGCGCTTTCTTATATCCCCTTCCACATATCGTCGGTGGCTATAAACGCTAGGCCGTATAATGCCCGAAGACGGTAAGTGGGTAAACCGTTTCGAAACGTTTTTTTCGATAAAATAAATACTTATCGATAGTCGACTGAATTTGTTGGACCGTGAAATACGATAGGCCTACATTTCGATTCATCGCTTTCGCACCTACGGTTTGCGCCAAAAAGGAGGGTGTTGAAAATATTGCGCCAATAATTAGCGCCGGACGAAAGCTCGGCCACCTGCACCCAGGTGAACCGGTTCAAGCTGGTAATTTGTCACGTGTAGAAGGCGCCTGTGCGGGGCCGGAACTTGTCCAGCGTTAGGTTTCTGGTACCTAGAACAGGCACACGGCTTTCATGTACTGCTGTACCTACCTACCGTACCTATTATTGTAGGTACGTATAGACCTATAGGTACACAGTGTACACCAAAGGTTTAGGTAGCCACCATATATAGGGTTTATGATGTACGCATATAGCCACCCGCTATACTATAGGTACCTACGTACGTATTTTATGCTGTAAAAATACAGTACCTATACCCGTATACCTATATACCCATACCTATACAGCTACATACTTATACGTACGTGTTAACGTACAAATATTATTATATAGGTACCTATGTGTGTATGTGTGTGTGAGTACGTACGTAGGTACGCACGTATAGGTACGTATATACCTTTTCTCTTTTTTTTCTCCTTCTTAAATTACTCGGCAATCCATCGGCGAGTCGTCGCCGGCGCATTCCGTCCTCGTCGACTTGATGCTTATCTCGTACTCGTTATTACTTCATTAATATGCTTTATCCTCTGTGTTCCGTCATCCGTACGGCGCGGCGCGGTGGCACTACTCACTTTTATTTTTTTCGTATTGTTATTTTTCTCTCTTTTTTTTTTTTTTTTTTTTTGGACTTTAATTTCATTTTTCGTTCCTTTTCTCGATTAACAATTTATTTATTCCTCCTTCTCTTGTTTTTTACGATTTCCATATCGCGTATTTCTCATGCCAACGTTATTAGGCATTAAGGCGTACATTCCGAGGACAAAGATAGGATGGACTGACGACGGTGTACAATGTGTGACCATTAACGACACTAATAACTTTCATTCGCGAAGCACCTTGAACGAAAAATGACCGAATGTACGTAACCGTTAGGTAGGCAGATAGATACAGATATACCTTATAAGTATCAGGTATAGGTAGTATAGGTATAGAGGTATGGCTATATAGCTGCAGCTAGCCGCCTTCGCCGGCACAATGACCGCAACACCGTTTCTCAGGTTATTCGACTCGAAACAGAATTTCAATGAGCTTTTTGTCGTTTTAATTAATTACGGCGGGGCGATCGGCGAAACTAATTAGTTGCGACCAACGCAGCGAAAGAACCCGCATATGCCCGAAAAACAACAACAACAACAACAACAACAACAATTGTAATACCTATCGTTGTTTTATTGCCTACTGATATTTACGTACGGATATCGTGCACTGGTCTGCTTCGAAGCCGAATGCTGCTTTCATTCGTAGGCTACTCGAAAACTTGAGCTTGGCTGCGGCTATAACGACCAAAAATGAAGCATTCTCGATCGTGGCGTACGCAAATAATGTAAATAAACGAAATTTTGACAACGCCGACGACGCAGCGCGATCGACTCTGCGAAAGTTGTCGCCGCATTCTTGATTAGCGGAGACCGGAGATGTTTGGCTACCTGCGCAACCTGCCGCCTCCAGTACGCAGTGCCGGATTAAGGCAACCTGCCGTTGCGAGCCCCGCATGTTTTGCCACCTCTCTACGTTCGGACGAGAACACCGCGTGGCTCGGCAGCAATATATTCGAACACCATTTTCTTCTACGTTTTAAGAAAAAAAATAAAAGCGCATAAAAATTCTGTCTTTTCATTCCCAAACTTTACAGAAAAATAATCAAAATATAAAATTAATATACCCGTAGTGACTGCAACCTTTCGGTCAGGTTTCGTCGCGCCGACTGTCGTTAGTGTGGTGGCAGCTTGAGAGCGCCGAGGTCGCAGCTTCGTATCCGCGTCAGGCCGCTGAATTTTTCATGAAAATAAAAATTTCTCGTTAATGGAAAATCACTTTTTTCATCGATGATAAGCGCTACTTTTCGCTCGCAAAATACGAACGTAGGTACCTAAACATCGCCTTTCCCATCGATGTATTTAAAAAAATATAAAACACTGGCGCAGCAAGCCACGCTACAAAATACGGGTTTTCTGAAACAAAAAAAATTAATCGAATAATAAAATATGAACGAATACTTACGATAAAAAAATCAAAATATCGAAAGTATTTGGCAGAATGCCGTCTAAAAATTGGAAACAAATGTTTCCAAGTGTCGAGGAAATTAACGATGAATTAAATTGTCAAATTATAAGAAACGCGCTCGAGTTATTTAACGAATACTTAGCAAATAAAATAACGGCAAGCCTGCTTTCCGTCCAGTTTCGTTCGATCATTTGGAATATATCTTCTGTGCTAAGCGATAATTGAAAATTTTTCCAAGTCACTTCCACGGATGAAGGGTAAGTAAAATGATTGAAACAAATGTTTCGCAGAATGTCAGAATATAGTATATTCCACGAATGTCTAAACCAAATTTCGTGCCTATTGCTTGAAAATTACGCATTTTAAAATCGTTTAGTCTCCAAAAATGCAACCTAATGACATGTACCGGACGTACCATCCGCAAAATCTGGACCAAACACAAAAGGTGTGATCTTTGTCAAGACCTGAATAAGTGTGTCAAATTTTATGACTATCGGATGAAAATTGCGACCTGTTCGGCTTTACGTAGAAATGTGTATGTTATATATATATGTAAAATACGTGTACGTATTTTAGAAATGGCTGGCTATTTCACGTCCGTCTTATCATTTCCATAGTACGGCAGAATCGAATGTATCGAGATTTAGCTGATAAGACAGGACTGTGTAACTGCAAGTAAATTTTTATTTGATTTCATTCGTGTGCTGTGGTTATAATGTAGACGATCAAAACGTTTCTTTCTAGTAATTTTCTGCTAAACTATGTAATATGACAATCTAAGATTTAAGTAATTTTGTAATCGAGTAATGAACTTTTTAATCTTTGTATTTCACTTCTTTTAGGTAAGTTGAAATAAGTTTGATGCTAAGTATGTAAATTATCTGATTCTTAAAATATATTTCCACTTCTTTTAGTGCAATCGAGATATTGTTCATATTTCATTCAAAAGCTGCAAAATTACTTACAAATACAAAGATTAATTCTTTGATCAGCGATGTCGCCAGTTCGATTACAAGTTTTCATGCTTGCTGAGGCTGCTGCTGATGGGAAATCTACTGTTATCAGAATAAAAAGAGTTAGAAAACTAGGGGATGAAATGTGGTACGCTTTTCCTCCTGAATTTCAATCGCTGACTATTCATGCCAAGCTGTTAGCTACGGGTTCAATGAAAGCTGCCAGAGATGCGCTTAAAGCCCGCGGACAGTATCGCACTGTAAATGTTAGCCTGTCTGAGGAGCTAGCAAAATCATATCTGGATGATGACGGTAACTTTGTCTTTTCTGATTATTTTTTGTCATCGGTAGAGACTGGTTCTTCGTCTGTCGCGCCGGTAGTGTCACTGGAGAAACAGGAATCACTAAAAGAAATAATGAAACATTTTCTGGTCGATAAATTAACATCCAAGAATTCAAACGTAGTTGCTTGGGCTGTTAGTTTCGAAAAAGAAGTAGCTCGGTTTTCTCTTGTTGGATCCAGAGTTATTGAGGTTTTTCACCTTTGCTTAGATACGTCAATGAATGACTGGTTCCTGAGTACCCAAAAGAAAATTGGTGTTGATGCTGGCTGGGCTCTATGGCACGAGGATCTTATCGCCACATTCGGTGACGTATCTTGGAAACCGATCCGATTTGCTTACAATTTCCGATATTTATCTGGCTCCTTAATAGAATACGTTATAAAAAAGAAAAATTAATGTTAGATCTAGACCATTTTATCGCTGAAAATGTATTACTGAATTTAATAGTGTTAGGCTTGCCGGCTCATATTCAAGATTCATTGAATCGTAATTCAGTAACTTCGGTAAAATTATTAATTTCTAAATTAAAAAAATATGATGCTGATAACCCTGCTCGTCGTACATCTTCTGAGAATGCAAATTCGACTATGTCAAAAAAAACAAATACGATTGTTCAAAATGTTAATGGTATTACTAATTATAAGAAATTTACTCCTAAAAAAAAAACATGTTCGATTTGTGATAAATTAGGGAAATTTGGTAGAATTCACTCGGAAAATGTCTGCTGGTTTAAGGACTCAAAAAAAAATGAAATTAACAAAGTAAAATCTGTAAATAATTTGGAGATAGAGTCCGAAATCAATAATTCAGATGACTTGCCAAAAAACGAGTAACGGTACCACTGATTCAATTACGTCTTTTAATTAATGATTCTATATTATGTAACGGTATTTATGATTCCGGCTCAAATATTTCATTAATAAACTATAAATTTGCAAGGAAAAATAAAATAAAAATTAACTCTTGCAACAATAATTTTAAAATGGTCAGTGGTACGGCTTCAGTCTTTGGAATCGTAAAAATCAAAGTAAAAATTTTTGATATCGTCAAATTTGTAGATGTTTTTGTGATAAATTCGATTAATTTTGATTATGATTTTTTGATTGGCTTAAATATGATAAAGGATTTTGGGTTACACCAAGACCATGAATTGAATATCTCTCAGATTAACGTAATGGATAATAATAAAAAAATTGATCTCGGAACCGTAGTTCAGTCTGCACCGTTTACAGTAAATTTTAATGAATCTATTAAAATTAATGAATTCGAGGCAAATTTGGATCATTTAAATAATTACCAAAAGAATAAAATAACTTATTTAATTGAAAAACATAAATCTATTTTTGCGAAACACAAATTTGATACGGGTTGTGTACACAACCACGAAGCTTCGGTTAAATTGACTGAGCATAGGTATGTATCTCGCAAGCCGTACAGATGTAATCCTATTGATCAGAAGGAAATTGAATCTCAAATTTCCCAGTTGTTAAACCATGGTCTGATCCAGGAATCTACATCTCCTTTTGCGGCTCCAGTTACACTGGCATTTAAAAAAGATGAGTTTGGCGTTCGAAAGAAAAACAGATTATGTATCGACTTTACGGCATTAAATAAGCTTATTGTACCTGAAAGTCAACCTTTCCCATTAATAGAAGATTTAATTGTGAAGACTAGGGATTGTGTTTATTTTTCAGCTTTCGATATCAATTCCGCTTTTTGGACTATTCCCTTACGCAAAAAAGATTCTTATAAAACAGCTTTCGTCACACAAAATGGCCATTTTGAGTGGACATGTTTGCCATTTGGCCTTAAAACATCTCCCGCAATTTTTCAAAGGATCCTACAAAATATTATCCGACGTAACGGGTTGGACTATTTTTGTGTAAACTATATTGATGACATTCTAGTTTTTTCAAAAACATTTGAGGAACACTTGGAGCACATCGATAAATTGTTTATGGCCATTAAAAAAGAAGGTTTTAGATTGAAACTATTAAAATGTAATTTTGCCAAAAATAACGTAAAATATTTAGGCCACATAATTAGCAATAACGTAACTAAGCCTGTTTTTGATAATGTGCTCCCTATCAAGAATTTTCCCATTCCTCAAAATAGAAAGAATGTGCGCCAATTTTTAGGGAAGGTTAATTTTTATAAGAAATATATTCCAAAGGCTGCACATATTTTAGAACCGTTACACAATTTATTGAAGAAAAACGTAGATTTTAATTGGTCAACAGACTGCCATAATAGTTTCGAAAAGATAAAAAGTTATTTATGTTCAAGTCCTTGTTTAGCTATTTATGATCCTTTAAAGGAGACAGTTTTATACACTGATGCAAGTTTGGAAGGACTTGGTGCAATCCTGAAACAAAAACAGAAAGACGGAAATTTTCGGCCAGTCGCTTATTTTTCCAAAAAGTTAAATGTTTATCAAAAAAAGAAAAAGGCGATTTTTTTGGAGTGTCTGGCAATTAAAGAGGCCTTAATGTTCTGGCAACATTGGCTTCTTGGAAAGAAATTTGTCGTTTATTCAGATCATAAACCGCTTGAGAATCTGAACGTAAACTCTAAATTTGATAATGAACTTGGTCAGCTTATGTTTTACTTGTCTCAGTTTGATTTTTCAGTAAAGTATTTACCTGGTTCCGAGAATCAGGAGGCCGACTGTTTGTCGCGTAACCCTGTCCTCGAACATTTTGAAACGCATAAAGAACTTAAAATAGTAAATTTTATTCAATTTAATGAAATAGCTATGGACCAAAATAAATTTTCAAGAGACTATTTCCAAAAAAATAACGTAATAAAAAAAAATAATATACTCTTCATGAACATTAGAGGTAAAAATAAAATTTTGATAACAGAAGATTTAGCGACTAAAATAATAAAGATAGTTCATGAAAAATTTGGTCATATTGGTCCTAAGCAGCTTTCGTTCCATCTTATTCCAATTTATTATTGTAAAAATTTTTTCAAACTGATTACCTCTTTCTGTCAGAATTGCGCTATTTGTACTAAAAATAAGTCCAGAGCATCTTTTCGTTATGGTTTTCTATCTCAGTTGGGCCCTGCGACTGAACCGTTTCAGATTATGTCAATAGATACAATAGGTGGCTTTAACGGAAATAATACTTCAAAAAAATATTTACACTTATTAGTTGATCATTTCACACGTTTTGCGTACATTTTACCATCAAAAACTCAAAAAGCCACAGATTTTATAAATTTAATACGTAAAATTTTAAGAGAAGGACAGAAAATAGAGACACTTCTGGCGGATCAATACGGCGGAATAAATTCAAAAGAATTTAAAGAATTTCTGGAGTCACACAATATCAAATTAATTTTTACAGCCGTAGACTGTCCTTTCTCCAACGGTCTCAATGAGAGACTAAATCAAACTCTGGTGAATAGAATACGCTGTAAAGTTAACGAAAACAAAATAAATAAAAAAAAGCCTTGGTCAGTTTTAGCAGAAGAATGTGTTCAAGAATATAACGATACTATTCATTCATCAACCTTATTTTCACCAAATTATTTAATGAATAATATTAAAGTAAATTTATGTCCAAAAGATATTCCGATGCCTAACGTAACAGATCTGACCAATGACAGGTTATTAGCATTTGAAAATTCCCAGAGAAGTCATAAATATAATAAGCAAAAATTTGACTCCAAGAGAAAAGATATTTCTTATAGAGTTGGCGATTTAGTCTATGTAAATCATGGTAATCTGTTAAACAAAAATAAACTCGATGAAATAAGAACGGGCCCGTTCAAAATAACTGAAAGTTTGTCAAATGTAATATATCGCGTAGATGCTGGTTATCAGAAGAAAGAGTCAAATTTGTTCCATGTTTCCAAATTACTCCCCTTTGTTTCGTAATTTTCTCAGGTATGGGGATGTAAAATACGTGTACGTATTTTAGAAATGGCTGGCTATTTCACGTCCGTCTTATCATTTCCATAGTACGGCAGAATCGAATGTATCGAGATTTAGCTGATAAGACAGGACTGTGTAACTGCAAGTAAATTTTTATTTGATTTCATTCGTGTGCTGTGGTTATAATGTAGACGATCAAAACGTTTCTTTCTAGTAATTTTCTGCTAAACTATGTAATATGACAATCTAAGATTTAAGTAATTTTGTAATCGAGTAATGAACTTTTTAATCTTTGTATTTCACTTCTTTTAGGTAAGTTGAAATAAGTTTGATGCTAAGTATGTAAATTATCTGATTCTTAAAATATATTTCCACTTCTTTTAGTGCAATCGAGATATTGTTCATATTTCATTCAAAAGCTGCAAAATTACTTACATATATATATATATATATATGCCGTATATGAATTTCAGCTAATAGCGCCACAAATTTCTGGGGTCACGAGACGAAAAACAAAACCTTGCGGCTAATCTGCGCCAAAAACAATAGTCTCGTCTTTGTCCAGCTCCAAATAATTTTACCTACCTACGTTCGTCAAATTTTGCGACTATGGAACAAAAATTACGTCTTGTCCCTTATCCATCGTATAAATTTATACGACCAGTTGACCCTTTCAACTGCCTCAGAGCACGAACCACAAAGCCATTCGCAATAAAATTCGGAAGGTTCAATGTTAAAATTGTGCAAAATCAACGTCTGTTACTAAAAAATTACGAGTGTCTTACTTTAAAAAACCTTTTAACGGCCAAAAATCAACGTCGCCGAACGCACTGGACGTACGGCAGGACCAGTCCGCCACCAAAATCAATAAGTCTACTCTTTGTCTAAAAACAAATAGGCTATGCATTTATGTAGGTACCAAATTTCGAGACTATCGGATAAAATTTGAAATTTTTACCGCATTCGATGCAAATCTCTATCTATATAAGATACCTATCTATCTCTGTATTGAAGAATGAAATGGGTTTTTTTTTTGGCACAGGACTGCCGAACCCAATAAATTAATCGTAGTGGTCCTCCGATGGTTTGAAATCGATGAACTTGAAAATCTGTCCGATACGCTTTGAGTTATCTTCGAAACATAAATCCTCGAGTAGATGGCGTGACTGCGTGCATATCGCACATGCAAATATTATGTGGCTATGTAAGTTTTCAACATATAAAAAAAGATCTGGTGTAAAGACTCAGCGGTGAGGGTAGATTCCTTTTTCGTTTCACGATCTCACAAAAATTTTGGCGCTATTTGCTGAAATTCGTATACATAATATATAATTTGTACGTTTCTGTGTAACATGGCACAGGTCGCAATTTTCAAATTTTCATTCGATAAGTAGTCTTAAAATTTGGTACACTTGTACGGATCTTGACAAGGATTAGGCCTGTTCTTTTTGGTCCAGATCGGTCGGATGGTACATCCTATACGTCCTACGGCGTAAAATTTTTGGAGCCTCGGTGGTTAAGCATAAAATGTGTAATTTTCAAGCAATAATCACGGTGTTTGTTGCAGATACCCGTTGAATTTATTACACTCGAACATTCGGCAAAATTTTATTTCAGTCGGCTTTACTTCTCATCCGGAGCCGAACCAGCTAGTGATTAATACAGATACGTATTGTGGATTGTGGTGAAAAATTTCTTGGGTCACGAAATGAAAACTACGTCCAGCCTCACACGCTAGACAGTTTTATTTTGAAAACCTACTTAAAAGGGGACTGGGCCTCGGCGGTCGACGACTAGCCAACCAGTCCAACGCGATGCTAAGGGGACCCTCAACTCGTTAGAAAAAGATTTACCCTCTCAAATTTGATTTTAATTTATGGCGAAGGTATCGCCAGGCCCTCTCATTCACAATTCATTCGTCGCTAACTCTTATTGATTCGGGCGAGGATCGTAATAAAATTATGGTTTCTGATATAATTTCGTAGATTTGAAACGTGACTGCTGTACCCCCTCGTACATAGACTTTTTTAGAAGAAGAAAAAAAAATTGTCGACTAATTTCGTCACACTTTTCCCGATCACGGACCCCGTACCCCAAACACATCCTCCGCTCATCCAGTGAAAATTTTATGTTTACCGAATGTGGCACGACCGTGAATACGGACAGACCTCGAGAAAAACGAAAAACTCTGGCGCAGCAAACCTCGCTAGAAAAAGTAGGTTTTCAAGAAAAAGAATTACGAATTTCGATGGTCACATTAATTGTCCGTAAGTTTATAAAATTTATTATAATACATATTTGTTTCAAATTTCGTACATATGGTTCCAAAAGTCGGCATTTCATGACAAAATATAAAAACGAAAATGGCGGTACCGAAAGTAAGTACCGTCAGGCTAATCCGCACCAAAATCAATGGATCTGATCCTCGATTTAGTAAAAATATTCGTATCGAATTTCGTGTTTATCGGATAAACATTGTGACTCGTAACGTGCGAACAAGAAATTGACTTTTTCATACTATATACCCATACCGGCTATACATATTACACGAGTATATGAATTGAGTTCTTTCCTGAGGTCGTGGAACGAAAAACGTAGCCACACCCAACGCTGAGGGCTAATACCCCATCCACCGTAATAAGTAGATTTTCTACAGAAACCTACTTTAAAAAATCAAGAGTATAAAAAGTTGCATATTCTTAAAGCGAGAGCGAGCGTTATTGTGTTTCGAATTTCGGATAAATCGACGTATTTCAGCCAGCAGAATGCCACGTTTAACAGAAGGAAATGGTACCGAGTGTCTACCATACTGGCAGAGTCGAAAAAAAACGTTACACCGACCCGTTTCACCTCTTCTCAAAACTGATGAAACCGGAATACGTTGATAATTCAGATAATTGAAATTAACCTTTTTTTCCCCTTTTAACGAAAAATGTCGGTTTCTGAATTTTCAAATATTTACTTGTTTCGCGTCTCAGCTGGCATTTCCTCCGTTTCCCTCAGTCAAAAATTGCATTCCGCCGATTGACATTTACGCGGTCGTTTTGGTTGGTGGCAATGATAATGCTTTGTTTTTCAATATTTGTGACACGATAAGTAGCGCAGTAGCTCCTTCAGTTTGGAAATGGACAACTTTTTGTGCGCGAATGTTTTTTTCTCGTCTCATACGGCTACCACCGGGACCGTATTATTTTACCGGCTTGCCAGTCGAAATCCGGACACCCTGTTTGCGGGTGGGTATGAGGCGTAATAAAATTTGTAGACGAACTGTAGGACGTATTTGCGGAGCGGTGGGAGCGAAATTTTGCGTAAGCATAGGCTGGAGCTTCTTGCGTGGTTTGGCAATGGCGGCGGTTCGACGGTTTTTATCGTCCATAATATTATTGTGGAAACACGTAGGTAGGCGTACCCGTTGGGAACGCACCCGGCGGGGAACGCAAATTCGAAATCGCGCGTCCATTCTGCGCGCAGTCTACCCTCGCGAGTCGACTGGCATGCCACATTGCCATCGCGCCATCCAAGTTTTTCGCGTGACGTATGGTCCAGCTGCGTAGGCTGGGCTGCGGGCCCGTATCTTCCCAAAGCTGGTGAAAACTGGCGGCTCCGTTTCAGTTGTTTCGGGCATACTACCCATAAGCGACGCAGTCGACACTCGCGTAGGTATAGCTGGACAGCTGAACAGCCGGAAGCCACGACCGCAGGCTACACGCAACGATGGATTTAGCGCCATGACGCAGCTACCGGCCGTGAAGGCGTGACGCTGGCTCTGCGAAAACAGTACAGTTGGGTGCACTCGGTAGGCTCGTGGCGGCTGCACCAGTCCACCCATTTAGGCTGAAAGATTATCGACTCCGGTGCCATTTTGGGCGCAAACGTAATAGGTATTATAGTGGCTAACGAAAGGAAACCGACCCAATACCCAGCGAAGAATGGAACGCACGTTTGGTTTTTAAATTTCTTTCGGCCCCGCAGCCGCGTCCTGTGACGCCGCCCACGACTCTCCTCTACTTGCAAGTAGGTACCTACCGGAGCAGTGCCACAGTCGTCCCTTAATCGGTGCCGATAACTGGCCGTTGCCGAGGAAGCCGGATCCCGGCGCCCGAACATCATCCTATTGACCTTTTCGATTGGCCCGGGCCACCACGAGGCCGACTGTTGGCAAAATTTGGCAAAATGTTAACGTAGGTAGAATAGCGCAGTACGATCGTTTTGTAGAAAATTTTCCGAATTCTGTTCGAGAATTGGATAGGTAGACGCGCATTTTAGAGCCATTAAATTTCCAAAAATCAACATCCCCTCGGGAGCCCTGCCGCCGGCAGCCGGAAATTATAATCTTCACCCTCCGAATCGGGGCCCGCATTAAGGTAGGTAGCTGTTGGTATAAGATCGGAACTGCTACTAGACGCGTACGAAATGAAGAGCCTTTTAGCATACCGTTTGCCCGGTGTCCGCTGGCCGACAACAAATGCTTTCGGATGAAGTTGGCGCTGCGAACTGACACGCGTCGTGACCGGTGGGATCGAATGCGACGATTCGAAATTTCTTTTCGCAAGCAAACGTTCGACTCACCCTTCGAGGGGCGCAGTCCCGTTGCTCGAACAATGTACGTACGAAAGGACGATGAAAATTTCATTAAACTGCGAATTAGGCAAAAATGACAAAAATGTTAAAGCATCGATGGGTACGATACGCGAGTACGGACAGCCTTTTTATGGTAATGGTAATCAAATAACGAAAGTATAAAACGCGCATCGAAAATGGAATCGAAACGATGGGCGAGGAGGTCGTCGTGACCACCCTATCATATCGGAGTTAACGGGTGTGGGGTGTGGTTGAACTTTTGCGATCAAAGGCTACAAACTATGATGTTCTTTTGATGGTTTTCACACACACAAAAAATACATCAAATGATTATTTAATGTTTTGAAAGTATCCTTCTGCCTCGACTCGATTCTTGCTCACTTTCTATAACAGCACCACGTCGTATAGTAACTTTCATTTGCTCTACGGTAAATTACCTTTATTACGCTTTTCAAATGTTTTTCCGAATCGACGAATAGAAATAAAGAAAGAGGAAAAAAAAAAGACGAAAATAGCTAGAAAAAAGAAAAGAGACGTAGGAAGAAATAAAATAAATAAAGCCAAAAAAGAATAAAGTGGAGAGAAAGGAGAAAGGAGCCAAAAAAAAAAAAAAAAAAAAAAAAAAAAACTTTTTAACTGATTTCAAAAAACGGCTACGAGTTACGCCCTGTTGAAAAGATAGAGCGAGAAAGATGCAGAAAAAGAGCGAAAAAGGTAAAACGTCAGTTGCTTTTGTATTTTTTGTATTTTTTTGCTCTCGTTACAAAGAGAAGAGAGCGCTATTGCCTTTTTCTTTTCACCGAGCGTACGAGCGCTTTTTCGTATTTAAGTTCTTTCGTCGCTTTTTGCAGTGTAAACGCTGCACCTCGCCTCTTTGCCGCTCACTTTCGCGATTATTTCCAATTTCCAAGTTCGACCAGAATGGAAAGCAAAAAAAAAAAAAAAGCAAAAAAAAAAGAAAAAAGAAAGAAAAAAAGAGAAACAGAGACGGAACGAGAAAGGGCGAGCGAGAAAAAGGCAGATGGAAAATTTACGTATATATAGGTATATAGAGGTATATACACGTCTGCGAAATATCAATTAGGAAAATGTTTTCAGTCTCGCTAAATTACATGAGCGCTACTTTGGTCGCGGATATTGAAATTTCTAAATAAAGTACCGACTACCGACCGATAAAAAGGGGCCAATTCTTCTTTTCTTTTTTTAAACAGGGCGGCGCGTTCGGAGCTCTTTAATTACCGTTCCCGACCGCGTTATGTTTCATCCACGGACAAAACGAGGCCAAAACACCGGTAACAAAAAGTCACTGCAATCGCGACGTTGCACTCGCGGATTCGCACGAGGGCTGTGGTCCATCGCGCGCAGCCGGCCAGCCGGCCAGCCGGCCAGCCGGCCAGCCGGCCAGCCGGCCAGCCGGCCAGCCGGCCAGCCGGCCAGCCCCGATTCAGCGACGAGGTTAGACAGGCGGAGGTGGCCCACCAAATGCATTATTTTGTTATTTACCCGCGCGATAATAACGATATGTCAGTCTGTGGCTGTTGGGACGGCGCATCTCCGGCTCACCTGCCACACGTGTGTTTTCAGGCACGCCCATTCGCTTAGGGCCCGGTGGCCCGGTGGCCCGGTTCACCATCGCGGCACCCTGCGGCCGGTATCACTTTGCCGCCCCTCAAATTTTCTATTTTTAGAAAAATTTTAAAAACACCGTAGGTACTTGCCTACATGTCCAGACGACTGCAATCAAAAATCGTACCGTCCGCGAGTCGATATTCATTTTCTTGAAAAGGGTGACTACGCTACGGGCGATGATACGAAGGTCGTTGTTGTTGTTGCTGCTGTATTTTTGTTTTTTCATGTCATTCGGAAGAGGGACTCGCCATAGGTAGATAGACGCATTTAAGCCTCCAAGGCCACTTCTTGCCATGACATTCGTCGTGTACGCACCTTTTGTGTAGCCTACTACTATAATTGAGCCTTTGTGTCTCTCAGTACAGGCGCCCAAGATGTAAACTGAGGAGCGATGCCAGCGTTCGTCTGACGGATGGTTTTTTTAAAAAACATCGACGGCGTATTTTCATCTGGTAAGTACACCCAGTCCGAATAAACCAAATCAAGAAAATGAAGACTCATCCGATAATGATGTGTAACATCACGCGCCAGTGTTTCAGGCTGTAAAGCTTATTTCACACTCGTGTGGTTTCTATGCTATTGGCCAGGCTATTGGGGTGCTTTTCTGCTAACAGTCGAATTCACTAAGCCATTTCAACCATTTAAAATCAACTTAAACTTGGCAGTTTGCCATATAAGATTCTAATGAGCTTCTTACAACATTCTCTGCCAAATTAAAGTTGACTTTAACGACTAAAATGGCGTAGTGACTTCAACTGTCGACAGAATAGTGCCCCAAATAACTGGCTAGTAGTTAGAAAACTAGCTAAGCGTGAATCGGCCTCAAGACCGTCCATACATCCTCCTGTAGGTATAGATACAGGAACTTTCCGCAGTAGCCTACCTTATACGCAGTTAACGCAATATTAGATACCTACATCAATCAGTTTAATCAATAAGGAAATGAATCGAATACAGTGATAAAAAAATCTGATTCTTGATCATCGAACGAGAAACAAATAAACAGCGAGGAATACCGAATAGGTACACCTATAGGGTAAGGTTGCCCAAATTATACAATTTTTCACTCTCGCCGCCCATAATTTCAAAAATAGTATTTTTAGAATCCCGGATGATATATTTTCCAATTTTTATATTCTCCCTTCTATAATATTTTTATTCGCACTAGCCTCAACTTAAATATTATCAAAATTACAGCTGATTTTATCAGCAAACTCCAAATGGTACGATTTAGGCAACTAGTTTTCTAAATCGTACCAGTGATAATTTTTTCATTTTTATAGCTTATTTTATTGTTTTTGGTGTTAGTTTTATTTTATTTTTGTTTCTCAAATGTTTGACCTACCTTCTTAGTCTAATCGAGCCAGTTACCTTTAGTGGTAAATTAATCATTCAGCATCTTCGGTTGGAAGGTAAATCATGGGATACGCCTGTGTCTGAAAATTTTTTTCGCAAATTTAGTAAATATTATAATAGCCTCTCCGAGTTGTGCTGTTTAGTGATTCTGTGATTTTTTTATTGTGAAAACTCTAAATGTCACATTTGTTAATTAACTGATTTTTCAAAAGTAAGTGAAAAGGCTTATTGCGCTGTCATTTATATGCGATCAGTTTTTGAAGATAATACTCTTAATTGTTCCCTAATTGCTTCACTTGGATCATATTGCTAATAATTTGATAATTGGAAACCTTATGTTTTAATTCATATATCAAAAATTGTTAATTTTGTACCTTTTGATCATTGGTATTATGTAAATACAACAATATTAATTATAATTATATTATCAAAAATATTAAATAAAATAAAACTAAAAATAAATGTTATATTTCCAATTGAATGTGGATTTAACAGAATAAACAATAAAAACAAATCAATAAACGTTAACTTTGTATCAATAATAATAATTTTCATCATTTTTGATATAGAAATTTCAATAATTCCAATAACATTAACAATAAAAAACAATAAATTAATAATTAGATTAATAACTTCATGTAATATAATATTATTTATAATTATAAGAATAATTTATGAAATTAAATGTAAATCAATTAAATGAAAATAGGATTAAATTAATTTAATTTAATCCAGCTGATTTTGCTACTAGATCAATTAATGTAATTAAGTTAATTTATAGTAAAATATGTTCGTTTTTTGGACCAGAGTTTTTGTACTTGAATGACCCATTTTCCTTCAATGTTATTCCAAATTTTGACATTCATTCTTCTCTCAGAGAAATGTAAAATTCAGGATGGGACTTAATCGCATGTCAAAAAAGGGCCAACACATGACAGGCATAGGCACTTTGACGATGAGACCAATATTTCACGACAAGAAAATATGTTGCCCAACATTATAATATTTAGCAGGACAAAAAAATATAATAAACGTCGAATTAAAAAAATCACGACGATATAATGCTTTCAACACCAAGTTAATATTTTTAACGTCAAAATAGAGTACCAGACATGATTTTCAGTAAACATATTTTCAAATTCTTTAAAAAAAATAAAAAATATCAATGAAAACCACATTAAAATTGGTTGGATAAAATGGGAGAAAATGAATGGTAAAGTTGAGTTGTCAAAAAACGTTGTGATATTTTTTGAGCAGTGGGTAGTGATGTCATAGAATTGACACATCAGCAAACTTTTCACCTCTTTCGCAGGTTTCTCATTCATTCATTCCTCACTTTCCTGTGTTTGAACATTGGTTTAGTTGAGCTCATCAATTTAGAAAGTTCATGGTGACTCTGAGGGAGGGGATGAAATGATGTGCACTTGCACCCCCCACCCCTTTATTTATAGACAAATTCAAAACATTGAAAAACAATAAAAACTAAGAAAATTAAAAACCAATTATTCCTTATTTGTTTTTATATTAGAGCACAGCCTTTTTGGTGGTGCCTGAGGAGTCATTTACTTTGAGGGCTGAGTTCATATTTGCAACCCATTTTTAGATTTAACCCTTCATTTAGCCCCCTGTAGCCCAAGAAATAGAAATAAAATAATATTCTTGGATGTTATTGAGTGATACATTGATAATACCGGTTTTTGAGACTCTGAGTTTACATTTATAATCCATTTTTAGATTGAACCCTTCCTTGGCCCCCTGTGACCCCTAACAGCGGGTTAAGATAATATTCTTTGATATTATTGAGTGATACACCATAAATAATGTTTTTTGAGGCACTGAGATTATATTTATAATCAATTTTTTAATTGAACCACTTTTTTTCTTCCTGTGGCCCCAAAAAAGGGATTGCAATTATATCTTCACTTATTATTGAATGATTTATTATGTATTGGACGCCCATGTTTTTTGAGACCAACAAAAAACGACAAAACTCAGTAAAACCACTTGCCCAGCTTACTTGTGAGAAAAGTAAGATTTTTGTATTTATACTCAGAAACTTGTAAAACATTATAAACAATATATCACACAATAAAATGTGAAAAGTTAAAATTAGTTAATTATATCTGAACCACTTTGGATCACATTAAAAGTAGTTGAATGAAGAAATACATGTCAAAATAAAACTTCAAGTCTAAAAAAATTACCAACAATGTATCACACAATCAAAATTATCCCCTTTCAAAGCCCCTGTGGGATCACATAATAGGTAAAATTAAGAAATTACGTCAAATTCAAAATTAGTAGCTAAAAACTATTACCAATGATGAATTACACTACAAAATATGAAAAGTCAAAATTTCCCCTCATTTTGAGGCTTGGGGGTCAAAAATGAGTCAGATGAATAAAATAATGTCAAATTTGAACTTGGTACCTCAAAAAACATTACAAATGATGTATTACATAATAATATGAAAAAAACAAAATTAGGCCCTTTTATGAGTCCCTTGGGGTCAAAAAATTGATCAAATTAAAAAATTATAGACAAATTCGAACTCAGCACCTCAAGAAATATTACAAATGATGTATTACATACTAAAATGTAAAAAAACAAAATTGGGCCCTTTTTTGAGTCCCTTTGGGTCAAAATATTGATCAGATTAAAAAACTTAAAGTCCAATTTAAACTCAGTACCTCAAAAAATATTTTTTTTAAAGCATAAACAAACAATATTATACCACCTTTGTGTTGAGTTGGATAATTTCAGTGTATATATGTTGAAAGTTCCAAGGAAATGAATTTTTGGCCCATATCTGCTGCCCCTTTCTTATTTTTGGGATTTCAAAAAAAAAAAATTAGATATGATACTCAAGCATCCTCATAGCAATTTTCAACCTTCTACCTCAATGGGAAGTACAAAAAATAAATACAGATAGAAACCCAAACTTATTGAATCTTATTTAATTAGGTGATAATTTAGACTTTGAGCTTTCTGTGCCAAAAGTTTTCTTGGGTCCTGAAATGAAATGTGCGCCCACCCTTGCTTCAAAGTCATTTTTTCAAGTGAATTTTGTTCAGTATATTTTCACCAAAAACCTACATAAAAATGAAGTATTAATGAGATGTATTGAAACCAGCAACCTCAGATAATGAAAAATACAAAAACGTCAATTCTATGACATCGCAACAATAGGGTGCGCATTGAGGTACCATTTTTGGTGCAGCACAACTTTGACATCTTATATCTTCCTTTCTATTTAATATTTTTCAAAAAAAAATTCAGAACCTTCATTCACAGGCCTTAGACTATCTCTCCCATTAATTTCAAGTAATTTTGAGAGTCATGTCAGGTACCCTATTGTGAACAACATATAATGGTACAGGAGCGACGAAAATTGAAAATAATAAAAGTGATTTTATAGGGTTATTCTACAAGAAGAGCCCTGGCTGCTTTGGTCGGTCGGCCTCTTTTGCGTTTTTGTCCCGTTGGTACAGATTTAGCTTCAAGAGGAGGATGGACTAGTTTCAGCCGAATTTGCATTCCCAGAACACGCTTACAATTCAAATGTTTGGAGAAATAGGGACAGCAGCATTTTGATTCCTCCAAATATTTTGAATTCGGAAGTATCTTCCAGGTTCTGTAGTAAATACGTTGAAATTCACCAAAAGTTTGCATTCAGTTTCAAATAAGGATACATACATACTGGTAGCGTGATAAAGTAAGTATAATCCAGTCGGACATTCGCGTATTCTGTATTTACCAGCTGTGCAGCGATACTCTTTCCTAGTTCCCTGGAGTGAGCTTTTAATTGACAATATTTTCCAAGTGAACTTAGAGTTGACATGGGCCTCTGCTTCTTCTGAACGAAAAAAAATAGGGCCCACCAATTACATTTTGAAATCTAATTTTTAAACGAATAATTTTTTGTCAATTCATACAACATGCCTGCAGCATACAACATTAGCTTGTAACCTAAATTGAAAATAAAATAAGAAATTTGAAATTTCTTCATCACCGAATAAAAAAAATTAAGTTTAAGTATACGTCATGTGTGAATTTGATGAGAGAATTATTTCTTATACAAGTACTTAGTTACCTCTACACTCAAATTCTCTTACTTTATTCCAAATTTGGGTTGTTCGTTTCAACCATCATCATACTCACAATCACTTTCAAAATACTCCTCTACATAGGTCAAATAATTCACAACTGATCAACATAAAACCATTGGTAAACACTACTAGAGTTTATCTACTGACAAATTTTGTCATTTAAAAACGTTATCTCGTCATTCACAATCTTATCTTCGTATATTATATTTTTATGGCGTGTTATCTTTGGCGTGGTCTTTCATTGCAATAGTTGTTTTTTCAATGTATTCTTGCGTTCAATAACCTGTCATGCATTTGCCCTTTTTTATCGTGCGATTGAACATTCCCCTAAAATTAAAATGTCATTTTTAACTAAGTTACTAATATTTCACCTATAGTCGCATCGTTTTCATATTATCGTCGTTTAATAAATGTTATAGCTTACATGCTGCACTGGAAATTCGTCGCTTTTGATAATAAGTTCTTTAAAATGTCTCATTTAACCATTGACGTATCTAATAATGCTAAACTAAATGCCATTTGCATTGTTCAAAATATGTTGTTTGCATCCGATGTTCTTTCGTTACAGGACACATTTCTATTGAAAGAAAAAAGTTGTTTGGTAAAATTACATTTTTCTATAAATGAAAACAATATATGAAAATAATATTTTTCATATTGGCGCTTGTCTAAAAAAATTGTCATTCTCGCACTCAAACCAACACCCTATTTTTCTGCCAGCTTGATTCCACTTCTGCCATATCTTTGTTTGTCACTTACATGAACAGTTTTTTCATTCTGGTCAATTGTTCGTAGAGTTTCATCTGTCTGCTCAATATTGGCTAGTTAGTGGTCATACCAATTTGATTAAAAGGTCATCACAAATTGTGTTCAATGCTGCTGTTTTAGAGCTGAAACCAACCAACCACTCATGGGCCAACTTCCCAAAGCTAGGCTTCTCATCAGTCGCCCATTTCAGTTCTCTGGTATTGACCTTAACGGACCTTTTAACCACTTCAACATGGAAGTTCAAAATTTACCTTGTCATGTTCATATACCTCGTCACCAGAGCCATTCATCTGGAAATTGTTTCGGATCTTACTGCCAGCAATTTTGTAAAGTAACTCCTATGTTTTATTTCTCGAAGAGGCATACCAACTCAAATCTATTCTGACAATGCTACTAATTTTGTTGGTGCTCGTAATTTCTTTGTCAACCACAGGCAAGAATTAACTTTGTTTGCAATTTCAAAAAATTTCAAGTGGAACTTCATTCCTCCCAGAGCACCACAACATGCTGGAATATGGGAAGCTGGTATAAAATCTGCCAAACACTTTCTGTTGCAAGTCACAAAAGATACCACTCTCACATATGAGAATTACAGCTCTTTGTTCTCTCGCATCGAAGCAGTTATGAACTCTAGACCTCTGTGTTACACCAAACATATCGATCAGTCCAGTGAAGTGTTAACTTCGGCGCATTTTTTAATTGGAGAACCATTTACAACCATTCCCTTCATTGCAGACCACACAAATAATATCTCACTGTTTCAATATTTACAACTTCGCAGAAACCAGCTTCGATCATTCTTGAACTGTTGGTCCAAAGATTACATTCGCAACAAATGAGTAAAACCTCAGTCAAATATTTAAATAGGAAGTCTAGTACTGGTAAAAGCTGAAACCCACTCTGTTCCAGCAATGTTTTCTTTTCCAGTTATCTCAAACACTACCAAACAAATAAGCGTCAAACTTCTATCGGACATGCACGAACAAAAGGAAAATCTATTTTGAAAATTTCTACAGTATCCCTACGGTAGTTTCTTCAAAATTATGGAAAAATCACTTTTCAAGGATTTTTTTGCTCTCCAGTTTTTTAGACTAACGGATGAATAAGCATCAAACTTCTTTTAGGCCGGGTCTTATATAAAGATTGCATGTCTTGAAAATTTCAAATTTATATTGTTTGTAGTTTTCTCAAAACCACGAACCAAAAATTCTCCACAGCAATTTATTATTTTCCAGTTTTCTCAGAAACTAATAAACGAATAAGCACCAAACTCCTTATAAGACTTGCACTAACGGCTGTCAAGTCGAATAAATAAAACTTAAGCTAGGTGTAGGCTATTAGCTTGCTCTTTAAAAAATACCTTCGGCTGAAAGTTAAAATATTCTTAAATTTGTAACTATAACAAGAAATAAATTTTTTTAATCTCAAAATTTATGAATATTCAAGTAATTTGATAATAAAATGAAAACTAAAATTGCCGTGTGTTAGTGAGGAAAAAAAGGCAAAAGTGGAAGAAAAAATGTGGCTTTTATCTAGATTTCATTTTGAAAATAATAAAGTTTAGGCTTACAGTCTAAAGCTGAGAATTCCAAAAATACAGCTTTTTTGGCTTTCAGCTTTTGGATTTCAGCTAGCTTAACATCTCTGGTTCTGGGAGTAAGAATTTATACTCGGCAAACATTTAAAAAATGGGCCATATGCAGATCAAATTTTTTCAAAGTTGGGTAAAAATATGTTTGGTTCAGGAAAAACGATCTTTTCTTTCAGGTTCAAAAAAACACTTTTGTCACTTTCATAAAATTTCACCATCTGTTTTTTCTTTTGTCTCAGATTCCAGATACTCAAGTGGATTATTAAGCAAAACATTGAAAGGTAAGTATCAGCAGGTAAGTTTTGGTAAGTATTAATTTACTTCGCTTTAAAAATTATTTCACGACAAATTAATATTTATCATTTGATTTTTGCCAAAACCTGAGAATTGTACGATGGATATTAATTATTTATTCGTTAAGTTTCTGAATGATTTTATAAGATGTGGGGACAATACTCGTATGAGGTAATAGGGGCTTGCACCCCTCGACGACAGTCGCCGCCCAAAGGCTGGCAATAATCGTCTTTATGACGTTAAACGAATTTACACTGGTGCGTTTGTATGTTCGCACCTGTACGTACGTACAGGTAAGATACATTGTACGGGCCGAGATCAATTACCTGATAACGATCTCGATAATGTCACGACCCGGTACCAAACGCACTGCGTCGTTTCTTATCACCTCAACGGAGACAAGAAACGACGTAACGCATGACATAATTACGTACATATACGTATGCATGTGTGTCTGTGTGCGTGTACCAAATCCTGTATATAAACTCTCAGAACCGGCTCAAAAATCGCCAGTGTTCACCGAGGATTTGGCTCTCCCATACTTAATCGTATGAAGTGGCAGAACACGCAAAATACTGTTGAAGACCTTCTAGTGTGAATATCTCTCACGACAAGGTATTCCACAGTGGTGACCCCGACGTGATTTTTTGGCTACGTCGTGGGTGTCTAGGCGCGTTGCGCTAATTCTAAAACTAGGTGCGGTGCGCTGGCGAGTTACTCTCTTGTAATACAAATATTTTTACAGACCTAGACACCTTTGGCTGTCGAAGCAGAGGTCTGACTTTGAAAGTGGGAAATTAAACCCCCCATCCAAATATATTTGCCGGAAGGGAACCAAGAGAAGTAGACCTGGAGGAACAAAGTTGCCTTCATCCGCCAACTCCTCCAGCTTTGACCAGAGACTCTGAAGTCTTTGAGACCCTGGAAAAACAAAAACGAATCCGGAGGCCAGAAGCCTTGCATTTGGGAGCTGTAGTCAACCCAAACGAGACAACAGCTCGCACCCTCAGAAGTGGTTGTCTTTTGAGCCAAGACTCCGACCCTTCGACCCCAGACCGACAACCAACGGAGTCTGGTGGAACCTTTGCCGAAAATAAGACAAAAGAAGTACAGCAGATAACAATGCCTAACGGAAATACGACGAACCCATCATCAAATCAGCCAGGAACAGGTGGAAGTGGTCAGCCACAGCTGACCCCCGAAGTACTTGCACAGCTACTAAAGCTGTTGCAGATGCCAGGAAATGATGCGATGTCCAGTGGGTGTGGTTCTAGAGTCGCCCCTCATTGATCCGGCTTGTGTAGCCCCGCTAACGAGCGTTTGTGTGAAATGGAGCAGCTGAAGTTGGAAAATTTGCAACTGACAGCTAACTTTAGTAATTGCACTCACTGCTCAGTTTGGTACTAAATGTAGGACCACACTGGAAACGCGGTTTGTGCGCCCCTCTGTAATCCTTTTCAAATTTTGATTAAGCCAAAATTTGAATTTGACCGAGGTGGTCAAATTGTATTAATTATATTTCGAAATAACACTGTAAGGGTTTACAAATTGGACGCCCTGATGGACAAAACAATATGAATTGTGTTAAAAAATCAAATTTTTTGTAAACTCCAAAAATAGGTATGAAACCTTGGGAACAAGGGTAATTTTAGACACACAATTCGCAATTATGGTTCGTAAAATTAAACGTAGCGGACTTGCCGAACGAGTAAGTTTCTAATTTGAGTGAATAAATTATTAGAAGGAAAAAAAACACTTTTGAGGCAAAAACCTCTACATGGCGCGATCCAAATGCTAAAATTCAACTAACTCGTAGCCTAACTATACTGATTGCGCCTAGGTATCGAGACAAAAACCCCTAGAATCAACCGTCAACCGCATCGTCTCGCATCGTCTCGTACAAATCACACCATAAATTTTACAGCCAATCACTTGTGAAGAAAAGATTAAATGTTTCGCCGCTGTAGTTTTCAAATAGTAACGTATTTTTCAGCTTGATATGGGGAGCAACCATACGAGGTGTAAAAGTATAGGCAAGCCAAAACAAGAATACATACATCTAAGCTATTGCGTGCATATACGCATTTCACGGCTAGGCTAAGTGGTGAACAAAGCCGGTGCGATGGGTACAGGAATAAAATATAATAAAATTCAAAATTACTATACGTGAACTCGATAAAAAGAAAAAATAAATATTTTTAATCGGCAATCGTACAGCCGTGGAAGAATATCGAAAGGAAAATGGCGGTAGCAGGTAGGGGAGAACAGATTTTGAAATTCGGGGGAAAAAATGGGTTAGGCATCTCAGGGACTCATTTAGGAAAAAGAATGAAAAAGAAAATAAAAATAGAGGGAAATGAAAATAGTTTTGGGTGAGAAGAAGAAAAGTTCAAACACAAGTCACAGTTAGTAGATAAAGAAAGAAAAGACGTAAAACAATCTTGAATGGTACGTATAAGATCCTTGACCTAAACACCTGCAAAATATTCGGAAAAAAGGTTGTGGTCCCGAGGCAGAAGTAGAAGAATATATCAATCGAGCCTTCTACATCCAAGCTGAGATGAATTTGAAAATGAATTATAAGAATAGTACTGTTTATACAATATATACCTACGAGGTGGGCGAGCAAAAAATGGCGTCCTAATTTTTATTTGTAAGTTGTTGATATTTTCGAAGAAGTTTGATTATAATGTTATCTTGAACCTTGATGGTACACATTAGAAGAGTAAAGATAAGAAAGCAACAAAACATCGTAGAAATGTTACAGATTATTCGTTTGCTACGTGGTAATTACTCACTCCTTGGTAGTAGGTAGTCTACCTATATGAGCGAATTCCCCAAAAAAATAAGCCCACGTTAGGTATACTTCTTCATACGACATAATATTAAAGTTAACTGAACTGCGTGGCACGTGCGTAGGGCCGGAGTAAAACAATTTGTCACAGTGGGTCCAGCATTTTTTGCCGCCTTTTTTTATCGGTAAGAACAACGGGTGGAGGGCTTAGTGTATTCGAAGACCATATTCTTCGACGTCGTATGAGGGAGGGGGAAAAAACAAATTCTAATTAGCGAGTGCCTAAATATTATGTTCTTTCGATCCAAAATTTTGCGACTGTGGGCGCGGGCCCACTCAGGCCCCATCGTAAATACGCTATTTGGCAGCTGGTGGTAGAGTGATAACGACGAAGGTGAATTCGAATTTTGAGGTAGGTACAGCTGTACGGCGTAGCTACGCCTAACGCATCACAGCTGGGGAATACTAATGTTGGTGGTGGAGGCAGCAGGCGCCAATCTCCGATCCATGTAAGTGTGAAACTTGTCTGAAGTGTTCCGAGTTGCGAAATGTGTCCGTCTCAGTCTGCGGGCAGTCGGCAGCGCGACCGAACAAGCGAACCTGTTTTGGTGCGACCCTTTCGGACCCTGGCTCAAAATATCAATACCGACACCAACACCAACCGCAAACGAAACGATCGCATTATTAGGTATTCGCTTCAAAAGCATCGATTCCGCAGATAAATGCGGTAGGCTGGGGGTGCGGACCTGCGCCTAACTCGTACGCAGATCCGATATATTAGCTATACTGCGTGCGCACGAATTGCGCGGCTACCTATAGGTACACCTACCTAATCGCCAACGATGGAAACAAATAACGATGGATAAATTAATTTGAAGAGAAAAAAAAAAAAAAACTGGTACGTACCCCAGGCCCTCGGCAGCGGCCTTATCTTCGGACGAGACTACCGACGATTGCCAAAGGTGAAAAGTGGAGAGAGACACCGGTCACAGCGACAGAGGCAGAGTGACAAAGACGCGGCGAAAAAGAACGTTATAAAATTTATAAAGCAATAATGGCCAACACCTGTCACATGTTTTCTCAACTGACAGCCTGCAGTCTGTACACATTATTCGAAACGCGTAGCGGCGAGGAGGACGACTCGGAAGGGGAGGGGGCAAGAAAAAAGTCATTTTACAAATTTTTGATGACTCATCGCAGACTTTGAACGCTAACCGAATCGATTTGATTCGGTATTTAATCGTTTACATGTGTATTTATTTTTTCTGAAGCCGATGCTGTGCATTCCTTCAGCTTCACCGGTCGAGAGCATAATGTGGTAGAGACCGAGTCCGCAGGAATGGTTAGAGAAAGAAAGGAAGAAAAGAACGGAGGAAGAAAGAGTATGAAGACGAATGAGAAAACTCTTCTTGACGCAGCAACAGCTACGTTAAAACAAGTAGGTTTTTAAAAAGTGGAAAATTATTAGACGTTGAAAAGTTAGTAACGGATCGTAATTCACGATCGACGATCGTATCGAATGTCGTAATTGCCGACCAAAATTTACGCAGCAGTTTAAAAACCATTAGCCCTTTCAAAATCGAAACAAAAATTGACTTTACGGAAGTAGGTACCATCCGACTGATTCGCAATGCGCACCAATACGCACCACAATATTGGTGCGGTAGTGCGTTGGCGTTGCAACGAGTCAGTTTGTTCCGAACGGGTGGTAGTAGCTATTGGTCGAGAATTAAGCGTTTTATGGCCAAAATAAAAATATATAGGTACATATCTTTAGCCGAAGTACCTACCGTCCGGTCGATTTAAATCGAAATCCATGGGTCAGGTTCTACACCGAGTTCTAATGTTCTCATTAAATTTCGTGACTACCGGTCCCGGATAACGTGAAAATGACTCGTATATTATTTCGGGGTATATATAATTTATTATGTCGCAGTCGAAATCAATAATCAAGAAAATTCTCGGATTTTCCTGTCGGAGAGGAAAATGGTGGCAACCGGACGATGTGCCCGTTTCTGATGATTGCCTTACCAGTTTAAGAATTTTAGTCACGAATGTAAATTTTCTTGATTATCCTTCGTTTATCGAACTAACGTTTTTCCCAGAAATCAAATCAGTCGAAATCGATAATCGGGTAATATCGATAATGTTTGAATTTACGCGAATTCCCCTAAGCAAATAAATTCACCTAACATTCTGAAATTCGTCAAATTTTACGAAAAAGCCTAGTCAACTACGCGAGTATTCTGAAATACGATTTACCAAAAAGATATATTAGGTAATATTTCGTGGTTTTATTCTACCAATAATAATTATTTTTCAAAATTTTTTTATATCTTTATACTCGAGCAATGGATAGAAACTTTTGCTACATCGTTTAGACCACCGTAGGCACTTCCGCGTTGCTATTTCATTTACGTTTTTCACTAGGAATTTATTAAATTTCCTAAAGCGCATTTCCCGGTATTTTCGTATTTTAATAAATACTTACGTAACTGGCAAAAAATTTTCCATCATTATCGATAATCCCTCAATCATTTTCAGTCGAAAAGAATAACATTTTGAAACGAACGAATTTGCAGATACACATTTTTATTTTTGCCTCGTTATGTACGTAAAGACGTACATTTATGACTGATTCTGGTCAGGCATTTATATGAAATTCGCGTTAAATCCAATCTTTTGGCCGGCGTTTTCCCTTTTGCCAAAGAAAAACCTGATTTACGCGAATAAATGCAACGTATACGCGTACAAAATTAGTACAAAGCAGCCTCACCCTATAGGACGTACGTTAGTTGAATCTGTTTATCGGCAAATGTGCGAATATTATTTCATTTATTTCTATTTTTTAGAAGGGACAAGTCCTGACTTTCTTGTCAGAACAATGGCAAACTATACGACCCTGAGACGTGAAATAAATTCGTAATTGTTATAAACCTTTTATGACGCAAACGTTCATTGAGAAATTATTTTTTGAAATTTAACCCCCACGAAGGCGGTAAAATATACTCGTACTAATTAAGCAATAGCTGTTAAAAAATACGACGAGTCTTGCTTTTTTCTTAAAAACATATTAAATATAAATGCCAAGAAACCAGTTTTGGCATTTATCCAAATTCATGCGGTGTGGGGTTGTAAAAGAGTAAACTGCTCAAACATATTACCTAATAATTCTTCTCATTATAGACACATCGACTAACGTTTTGTTCCAATCAATAATGGGTACATTTTCATATGAATCAATGCTAGGATTTTTCTAAATTCAAGCCTCGGGAAGGTGGAAAGAGGCAAAAACTGAAATTATGTACATGTGCTATTATCCAATTTCAGGATTTTCTTAAATTTGACTCCTGCGGAAATAAAGAAATTACACTTAATTATTTTTGAAAAACTGCTTCTCTGTTAATTGATAAAAAAAAATTATTTTTAAATTTATTTTCTTTCAGAGAGTCTACAAAATTAACCTTATTGAAAACACAAATTACTACATTTATGGAGAAAAATTTCAGCCTTGCCAGTCAAGAAATTGCATAATTTATTGATGATGGTAATTTATATGAAATGGGTACTGAGGCGGATTTTTGTTAAATGCATACATATTTATATATATATATATATATATATAATTCATTTTTTTGATTTCTGGGCAGGGGTTTAAAGTCAACTAAAACCAAAAGTTTAACCCATAAAAACAAAAACTAATGTATTTCACTCAATTTAGTTAAAACTTCCAAAGCAAAAAGCTAAAGTTTTACATCAGAAAGCCAAACAGCAGAACAGCAGCTTTATTTTTGACTGACTTAAAAACTTGATGCGTGATAAAATTTGGATTTTTCTTCTTGAACACTTTTTATTTTATTTCTGAATTTTTTGTGAAGAAATAAGTTGAAAAAACTGACTCAATTTTTTTTGTTTTCTTTTTGGGGAGGGGAAGAGAAAAATGATAAAAAGCCAAAGCTGAAAATTTTATTTTTGCAAAGCCAAAGCCTGTAATCCTAGATCAAAAAGTTGACAAGTGAAGCCCAAGTTTCATTTCTGAAGGTTTTAAATTCCAATCAAAACTGAAGTCTTTTATATGGCTACAACTATTCCTCATAGCACCCAAAAATGTGACACTGGTGTATTGGTATGTTTTCAAAGACTGTTGCTGTCTACCCAAACACGATTGTCATAAGGACATAGAATAACCTGCGAAAAAATATTAAATTAAACAAGAGCAATAAATTTTGAAACTGTTGACTTAAAATTAAACTCCTTTAAACCATTATATCTCTTAAAATAGTAACGAAAATTGATTTTATGGAAATACCATCCGGCCGATCCGCACCAAAATTGGTAGCAAATTGCAATAAATTAAAGTAAATACTATTTGCAAATTTTGTAGCTGTAGGTTCAAAATCAAGCATTTTGTACCAAATATGAAAATTAAAAATAGCTGTATTAAAAAGTGGTAATGCATTATGATGTTTGGTACACAAAAATTTTTAGTCAAAACTTTTTTTCTCGACTTGGCTTTTATTTTAATTTTAAAATAAAAGCTTATAATAATACCTACAGTATGGTAAAAATAAATTTTTAAAAGTATGATTTTATAAATGTAAAACGTGCGGAGTCAAATTGGCAAACTTTATTGCACTAACACAGAAACACATAACCTAACTCGCAAGTGCGATTCAAGCAAAGTTTGAAAGCCAGCCGAAAGCGGAAAGCTGAAAGCTAAAAGTTTTATGTGAAAAGTTGAAAGCCGAAAGTGAAATCTTTATGTATATAGAGACAGACTTCCTTTGTTTACATTTCACTATTGGAAATTTTCAGTCTAATATTTTTCAGTTTTCGAAATTTTACATTTTTTTCAAGGTAATTTTGTAAAAATTTAAAGAAGTTATAAAAAAGCTGAAAGCCTAAAGCGATAGCTTTTTCAATTAGCTTTCAAACTCTGGATCCAAGCACTTTGAAGATGCTCTGTAGGCAAACTCGGTAACTATTCGCAGGTCTATCCACATACGAACCGAAAACAAAATCTAAATTCTGTTCCCAAACGGAGTTAAATAAAAGTACCTGTATAATAATGTATAATAAAAAAAAAATTAATAGGTACCTACCAATTATATTTTAGATCGTTCGTATTATTTGGAGTTAGCTTTTTAGCAGGGTATGTATATATTTAAAAAAAATAACGTTATTATTTAAATTATTTTTCACTGATAAATTCGAAAAACGAATGGAAAAAAAGGGGAACAACTTAATTAGCCAGAATGACGGGACCATCGCCTCAAACTGGGACTTATGGTAAGCTCAATCGTAGGTATGATTTTACACTTTTCCAATCGGCTGTCGTCCGTCGGTTCGTGAAATAACTGATTAAAGTGTATAATCGGCGAATACGAGTATTGATACACTTTCTGATCGTAACAAGTAGGTACCTCCTACCTATTCTGTGAAATAACTTGTTATTTCGTGAACTAACGGATTTCATACTTTAAAGGTAATATACGTATACATATACGTATACGTATACGTATACGTATAATTGCATAATAATAAAAATGAATACGAGTTCGAGTTTTTGGTGTCGAAAGTTTTCTTTGGGTTGTGAAACGAAAAAGATGCCTGCCTTTGCCCGCAGGTCAGGCAGGTCGTTTCAGGTACCTACCTAATCGAAATTAATACGAAGGTTTTCGATTTTCATCGAAAACCCACTTAATAATAAAAATAGATCGTAGCTACGACGTTAGATGGTAGTTTTGGTGCGAGACTGCATCGCAGCGTCCAAATGATACACGCGATACCTACACAATCCAAGAGGACTTTTGGGTAAATACATTTTCTCGATGTTTGTTTCTTTCATTTTCTTCGCTGTATCTTTCTCTCTCTCTCTCGCTCTCCCTAATATTTAGGCTATAAGTGAATGGCATAATGTCGAGTCGAGTGCTGTGGCCAGTCGGGGTCGAAAATACGCTCGTAAAAATGCCTCTTAATTCTATTCGACAATATCGCAGCGCTAATTGACACGGTAACATGGCGATAACATCGTCACGGTGATGGTTACACAAGGAAGAAGCGAAAAGAGAACAAAGCGAAAGACGAGACAAGGTGAGTGAGTGGCTGAGAGAGACGCACAGTGAAAAGGAAAAATAATGTACTTTTTTACGAATAGCAAATATCGTATGCTATGTGTACATTGGGATGGATGATGGATGGTGGATGGTGGATGGTGGATGGTGGGTGGTGGATGGTGGATGGCGGATGGCGGATGGTGGATGGCGGATGGCGGATGGTGGATGGTCGATGGTCGATGGTGGATGGTGGATGGTGGATGGTCGATGGTTGATGGTCGATGGTAACGGTAATCGGACGTTAACACCGCATTTACGAATGTTTAATTTGTCCTGTACGCGGCCTAACCGCTAATTTCCATTTGCCTATAGTTTTTCACAAAAAATTACCGAGTCGGTGCAGCGTGGGCAGGGCTGAAAACCGCCAACCGAGTCCGACAAGTCTATTATTAACTTCGTTACACGTTCGCTTCTTTGTCTTCGTCATTGGCGAAACTGTATTTTATTCGTCGACGTCAAATTCCGCCGCGGCAAATCTGGCCAAATGGATTGAGGCCAAGTACAGCCTTCCTCGAATAAGTGATTTTTTTTTTTTTTTTTTTCTCTTATTTTGCGGAAGAAGAATATTCGCGAGTGTCGGGTAATAACACGGACCAGTAAAATATTGCACATTCTTTGTGGAAGTTAGAAGTTAATTTTCTTTTTGGACTTGGTGACGAACCAAGCAATAGCGGCTCGTCGGGACAGGTGCGAATGACGATAGTATTACGTGCTTATACTTCAAACTGGAAAGGGGGTGGAAGTAATTTTAGGCAAAAAATTGGACCGTGATGGTATGATTCTGTGATTGGTGTCTTGAAGAACGAAAATGATAATAGTTAGAAGGTCAGTTACCTACGTTAGGTAGGTATTCGATTAACCAAAGTACCGTACCGGTATTGCGTAGTATGTTTCTCTAAATTACTCGTTAATGTTGGACATCAAATATCAAGTACGCTGCGTGTTGTTCATCGACCGTAGTAGCGTTTTCCCAATGATTGGGATGATTTAAGACGTACTTGATGGCGCAATTCTGTCCAAAAGAAACTCAACCGTAGACGTATTTCCAAAATTAGACGGCGAGAAAAATTTGGATAGAATATTAACCAAGATTTTTCTGAGGACGAAGGCTATTTTTTGCGATACGATGAAATCTCCCATCAGCGGAATCAGTCAGGAAAACGTGAAATTTCCAACAGGTGTAGGTTTTTCAGGGATAAATTATAAATCGAATGAATAAAATTAATTTTTTAATTAACGCTGTGGGGATTTACTCTGGTATGAGGTAAAGGGGCCCGCACCTCTCGACGACAGTCGCCAAAGTTGGCCAACTTTGTACATTGCCTCGCATGTTAAACCACAAACTTAACAATCACAAGTTGCACTTTGCATGTGAATCTAATTGAGCCATGATGAATCGAGCTTATTACCAATTATGTCATTCAGTCAAACACACACAGCAAAGGCTGCATCTTACTTAATCCATTCTCATGGCAATGAACAAAGTATGACGACAATTAATGGCTAAAGCCGAGACACGTGTGTATTAATTATGTATGTCATATGTTGCGCGCGCGCGCGCGTGTGTGTGTGTGTGTGTGTGTGTGTGTGTGCGCGCGCGCGCGCGTATTATTTGGGTTTAAAAAACCTCCGTACATGGTAGCAATTAACTAGTGTGCCAGTGTGCCAGTATATATTGAGGTTGGCTCACTTGTACTTTAGTTATTTAGTGTACAAACAAATAAACACAAAAATTAGTCTGTTGACTACAATATGACAAGCGAATACTTTTGTATTGCCGCAACCAAAGGTATTCTACCAACACTTTGAAGAGTACTTAGTTGGGTATCCATGTTAGTTTTTTCATTTAAAATGGTAAAATTAACACATTATCGGCACATTCTTGCAATATTGTGGATTCGTACTTAATGTGAAGGAGAAGACGCTGATTTCTGTAAAAAATTGACGTTACCAAGTAAACAGAACAATACTGTTACTGTATGAAAAATACAGTCAAGTACCTACCTTCGCAAACATTGACAAGAGTCTACATTTTTCGTTGAATGGCACGTTCTACCCTGTCTCGTTTTCCACGCAAATTGTTTCCATTTCCAGGTGCCGGAGGTTTCTGTCATAGAGAGGTAAAACTAAGGCTCTTTACTAGTATGCCTGTGAGGGTGATAAGAGGTGAGCAGCCATCTTGTATTATTCGGTTTTTTATGAATTTTACATCGTTTATTATTACTATATATATATATATATATATATGCGTAATAACACAAAATGGTGGTTCATTTGTTATCACCCTCGTGCACATACCTGCTGGTAAAGAGCCTTAGTAGAACTAACGTGTAATTTACGTGGGGCTAAACTGGGATTGTGAAAATTTTTCCTCGACTAGCGGGCTCCATTTTATAGGGTTTCAAATTTCTGAGTTAACGGGAGATTTCACTTTAAAACAAATTATGGGGTACTGAAATAGCGGATTTGTGGCGCAATATCCAAAGACTCGGCTATGTTTCGCCTGAGTATGCAACACTTAGTACTACCTTGTACCGTCGTTAAATTGATTTAACGGTGTAACCCTTCAAACCGTCCAGTTTTTCTATAATGTGTCCAACCTGCATATTTCATTCAAATAATCCCAGAATGACCAGGAACGCGCAAAAACTTTGTATTTTTACACATCCGCGAGTGTTGCAAGTAAGTGATTCCAAATTGTTGTAGTAAAGTGTTCAAATCGCAAGTTATATTCGGTAAAACCACATATTAGGCCTAATTAAATGCGGCTGAAACATCTACGACGGGTGTATTCGCATTCTCCGTTCCATTCGCATTAAGTAACGTACAGGGTACAAGGAGTAAGGACGAATGAATAATATTATGAATTATCTATCTGCGAAGGTCTGCGTGTACTCCTACGAGTGTATTCGCGCATACCGTAGGCAGCCGCCGTCATTTTGTCTCGAAAATGAATGATCGCACCTCACACACGACTTGATTCGTACTTTCCGCCTTTGCATAATCAGAACTGCGAAGGAATCAAGAGAAGGACCACACACTGTTCGCACACAGTTATCTAATCACTGAAATATGCTTCTAGTGTAGAGGCACTTTTAACGTGAAGATGAGGCAGGCAGTAATTGCTTGGGCCCGAAGGATCCACACATTTAGCGTTAAGTTGTCGTTTATTATTCAGGTATCTACTTCTTGTGTTTAGTTCGTTGAACTACTCGAATCACTGTGACACACTCAGTGTCGATAATTCATTTGAATCCGAACCATATTTTGTTGTGCGAGAAAACAGAACAAAAAAATTCTTACAGGCTGAGCACAAACTGAATTAATAGGTACCACCGAATCCAAAAAACTAACAACTTTATTCAATACTCGAATCTACATTTTCTCGTCAAGTTTTTAGTGGTTGCTAAATTGGGCCTGGTGGGGTGAATGCGGAGAAGAGCATCGCTTCCATATTCTTAGAGAAGGTGACCAAATGGAAGCACCAGCAGTAGTTCCATTTTGGACAAAGGCATCAACTATCGAACCCAGGTTTCATTATGTTCGCCGGTTTTCTCGCATAAAATGGATGAGATAGGCTTAAAGATCTACGAATACAGAAATGGAAAAATGGGCATCTAATGGTTATACGGATAAGTAAAACTTTTTGAAAAGCTTCAAGATCTTTAACTATTCTTTCTAATTTAGGCAGGCGAGTTTTAGTAAACCTCCACTTTTGAAAAAAAATTCACTGTTGATACTTGACGGTAATTATCGTTCTCGTATTCGTGCATAAATGTGTGCATACAAATTCCCATATTCGTAGGTAGACAAGCTTTTGAGAAAAAAAATTGAAATTTTCGGGAGGGGCGACTTGGAGCTCCTTCGGTCAAGAGTGTAAAGTTAAGGGGAGAACTTGGGTCATTCCACTACATAACGTCTTTAATACAGCAATTTTTTACTTCAAACATCGATTTTAGACTTGGGGTGTAACGCCGACTTTGGTGTGTAGGGATCGGATACATAATAAAACTCTAACGCAATAGGTTTTCGAAAAATATAAAATTAGGTATTCGCTAAAAAGTTATTGATAGATCGTCATAAATATTTGTTTCGAATTACGTTCATATTGGTCCAAAATTAGACATTTTATAGGCGAAATAAAAACGAAAATAGAGTTATCGGAAGTACCATGCGACTGATCCGCACCAAAATTTATAGCAAGTTGTATAATATTTGTTACGAATTTCATAGCTACTGATCGAAAATTGATAATTTTATAGCTAAAACAAAAATGAAACCAGCCAAACCGGAAATACCGAACGGTGGACCCCCACCAAAATTTATATCAAGTTATAACGTATCATAGTGAATTTTTGTTTCAAATTTCGTTGCTTTTGGTCGAAAATTAAAAAATTTTATAGCCAAAACAAAAATGAAAATAGTCGTACTGAAGTACCTTACAGCCGATCCATAACAAAATCAGTAAAGTCTGGTCGTTGGCTTAGTACTAATGTTCGTTTCAAATGTCGTGCCTATCGGATAAAAATTGCGACCTGTACAGTGGTAACAAAAAATTGACTTATTTATTTATTTATATATATATATATGTATATATATATATATGAATTTGGATTATCAGTATCAAAATTTTCCCTGAGTTATAAAACGAAAAACGTACCTACCCTCAGCCCCAGATCGTTCCATGACACCATGACACTAAGATTAATAAGTAGACTTTCAATAGAAAACCTACTTAAAAGTTACCGCAAAAGTGTTTTTCACATAATTACCGAACGAAACGATCGCATTTTATGGTATATTATTGATCATGAAAGTTGGTTCTAGTCCAAAATAGATGTGTTCTTCAAGAAAATTGCGAATGTAAAATGTTTTGCTAATTAATCTAAAACTTATCACGGTGGTGAATCCAATGGGGCGGGGGACACAGGGGTTATGGACCCTCCTTTTATCGGAAAACAAAAAAGAAAGCAAAAAAAAACAAAAAACAATGGCTTGCCTACACATCTGTCTTGTTGCAGCAGATATTTTTCAGTGGCGGGGAGATATGGATATAGATGACAGGATATGCGAAAAATTAGAATTCTGATTTAGCCTCAACCTTAAAAAAATTCTGGATTCGCTACCGACTTATCATATTCTATTATACGCTGCATAGCATATCAGTTTCACAAATGACTTTCGACTTTCCACTTTCGAGGTATCTTCTGCCTGAAATTTGCCAAGGACGTAAGACTTCAAAAATTCGTTCAGATTTCATATTGCTGCCACCTCTTTATTGGTAAATCCTTATTTTTCATTTGTATAGAAATATTTGACTTTTTGCTCGCTATAAAGGCACGAAATTTATATTTTTAATCGTTTTTCCAGTAGCCTTTAATCGGCTGGAATTCAGTGTTTGTTTACCCGAATATAAAAATGGTATCAAAACTGAAATTCGTTTTACAAACAACTGGGTATCCTTCAAATCGAATAATTTACACTCGGCATTTCCCAACTCTCTACGTATCATTAGCATTCCAACATTTCTCAGAAATAACCTGCTTCCATCTCATTCCATCCATTGTCGAAGCTGTAAAATAGATTAGCCTACAGGTGTCCGGCGATGACTTTCCGAGTAGGTATATGATGACCAAAAAATTTTACACGAAGGTGTCATTTGGTAATAAAAAGGAGGAATGAAAAGAAAAAAAATGTAGGGAAGAGGGTGCAGCATTAAATGATAGAACCGAGATGACCTGTCATAATATAGCTTATAAGCATTAAACGAATTAGAGGGGGGGGGGATGAAAAAAAAAAAAAAAATAGGTTCGGATACTATAGCCTTTCATGTACGGCCCGAAGCAATATCTATAGCAACGAAAACGACTGGAAAAACATTTATGACCATTCTACGAAGCGGTCTTCATCAAAGACGTGCATGACGATCGCTTCGGACCAGACAACATTTCAACTGTCTCTTTGTCATCCGTACTTTTTTACTCTAACACAATTTTAGTTTGTATGTTTTACGCGTCTGCCAGCACGAACACACGCGCACACATGTACGCACGTAGCAGCCCAATAAAATGAACTCTTAAATTACGTCAATAAAACGCAGTTGCTTTCAAAAGACATAAAATCTATCATTATGGTTAATCTAATGCCATCGAATAAGGTGTGCGCCATCGGATATGCGAGAGACGGAGAAAGAGCGATAAGCATGTGACGAGTGGAAAAAAAGATAGACGAGCGAACAACGAGCGAATATTACCTACTCGAGGTTGGGAGCTCACCCCGAAATGTTAGAACCTTCGATGGGTACCTATGACGCTGAATGTCGATGAGTGTGTGGAGTGTAGACCGCTGTAGATGCCTACCTACCAACAGCACGAACGTGCGGAATTAAGTAATCGAAGGTGGGGGAGGGGTGGTGGTGCTCCTGTTAGAAGGAAACAGAGGAATAAAATTGTGTGACTTAGGAAGCAACACTCCGCTCGACGAGGGGACTGCTCCGATGATGGATTTTCGATAAATTCCACGTCTAAAATGTTTTTTAAGATTCGAATTCAGTCCAAGTTTTCGGTGAAATAAATTAGCTGCAATAATTTTTGTCCCACTCTTTTAGTGAACACAGGGTACAGGGTTGCTATTGAGACTTGTCATCGATAGAACATCGCAGATAGGCACGTAAATATGATTCACCTTAACTGGAGGAAAAATAACCTCATTTTCTCAGAATAAAGCCACGGATTTCTCTACAACTTCGAATCCTGTTTCTACAGTTATGTTGGTCACATCTCAGGCACTATCAAAAATTCAAGACGTAGGCATTTTTTTATTTTTCAAGTACGTTTCTTTAGAAATTCTACTAATTATTACGCTTGATGTGGTATTAACCTCCAGGGTTGGGGGTGGGTACGTTTTTCGTTTCATGATCTTAGGAAAATTTTAACACCAATAACTCAATATATATATACATACAAGTCCATTTCTTGTTACCACAGTACAGATCGCAATTTTTGTCCGACAATCACGAAATTTGGTATGAACGTTTGCACTAAGCTAGGAAACAGACCTATTAATTTTAGTGCGGATCGGCGGGACGGTACTTCCGGTACCAACATTTTTTCTTTTATTTTAGCTCAAAAATACTCAATTTTGCACCAATATCCACGAAATTCAGAATACGTATTTATTTTAATTCATTGCAGAACGCCTTCAATTTTGGCGCGGATCGGCCGGACGGAACTGCTGACACCGCTATTTTTGTTTTTATATTGGTCATTAAATGCGGCATTTCGGAACAATATGTGCGAAATTTCAAAAAAATATTTATTATAATTTATTGTATTCCGTTACCAATTTTGGTGTGGATCAACCGGACGGTACTTCCGGTAAAACTTTTTTTTCTTCTTTTTTTTTAATAATTTGCATCAACTTTTTTTTTACAAAAATTAATCACATGTTCATGTTTTATTTTTTTTTGTTTCATAACTTTATTTATTTATTTGGTTTTATTTGAAATTATACGATTATTTACCATATTTTATCATCTTAATTAATTTTTCATTTCAAGAAATAATTCCTTTAAGTTTCATATTGTCTAACATTTTGTCAGAAGCTAACAAATTTCATACAATTATTAAATATACCATTAATGCATATAAACTTACAGACAATTAATATGACCATCAAAACTCGTAATTATTTTTCTCGAAACCTATTTTTTCTAGCGAGGCTTGCTGCGCTAGAGTTTTTTGTTTATTTTTTAAATTAAATTCTTATTCTTATTGGCCTACCTTGAGTCAGTGCAACCCATGCTCCCCTTAATCTTCTCATGAACATGTTTTTAGCTTTTCGTACCACAACCCAAGCCAAGCTACAATTTTAGCTAACGTTTTTAGCAAATATTAACCAATAGTAATATGAGATCCTTTTCAAAATTGGTCCCTTTCACGAGCCCGTTGGGGGTTAAAGAATAGGTCGAATAAGAAAACATCAGATTCGAATTCTGCATCTCCGAGGATGTATTCTGGGATGTATGCAAAAAGTCTAAATTAGTCCCCCTTTTTTGAGCATTTTGGGAGTTGAAGAATGGGTCGAATGAAGAAGTGTATGTTAAATTCAAACACGGCCTTAAAAAACCTATTTGGGGATGTAGGTATTACACAATAAGATGTGAATATACGTGTGAACACAAAAAGGTAAAAACAACCATTTGGTTTGTATATAGCAGATAAAAAAAAAAAGAAAAAAATACATTACCGCAAGAAGAAGCCTCGCTAAAAAAAATTGGTTTTCGAGAAAACGAATTATGAATTTTGATGGTCATATTAATAATCTGTAAATTTATATGCGTTAATGGTATATTATGACTGACAAAATATTAGATAATGTGAAATTTAAAAGAATTATTTCTTGAAAAAATAAAAATCAATTAAAATGATAAAGTATGGCACATAATCATTTAATTTAATATAAAACCAAAGAAATACAATAGAATTATGAAATAAAAAAAAAAGAAAACGTGAACATATGGTTAATTTTTGTAAATAGAAAAGTTCATGCAAATTAGAAAAAAAAAGGAAAAAGTGCTTTACCGAAAGTACCGTCGAGTCGATCCGCACCAAAATCAATAGGTTTGATTTTTGGCTCAGTAAAAATGTTCGGATCAAATTTCGTGATTATCCCACAAAAATTCCGACCTGTATCCTAGGAACAAGAAATTAACTTATTTCTATCTATCGATATGTATATATATATATATATATATATATACACGAATTTGAGTTATTGGTACTATAATTTTCCTTAGGTCATGAAAAAAAACGTACCCATCCCAATCCTGGGGTCTAATACCGCATCAATCTAAAGAAACATATTTAAAAAGGAAGTAAACAGTTGTCAAATTTGGTTAAATTATCGTGTAGGTAGTTAAACTGTCGAGAAAAAAACTATTGAAAAAAAATTTGTTATTGATAGTTATTGATATTAAAAATGATATCCATAGTTATGGATAAATTGAAACAGATATCAACAGTTCTCATATCAAAAATTAGTACCTGGTTCAAAGGAAGCTCGGATATGGAAATTAGAAAAAATTTAGTTAATTCAAATTGGGGAATTTCAAAAATATATATCTTCATAACATATCTCGAGAATAAAATTAAGATTACAATATTGAACTCATTACTTCATTAGTCATAAATCATAATAATCTTACGCAGCCTAGGACTAGCAAAACCTGCTAATAAAACCTTACCTATCCGTTACTACTTTCGTCATACGTTTTTATCGCTTCTACTCTGATGGATATAGATTGAGAGATGCTCATATCTCTATTCAACGAATCTCAAACGTGGAACCTATCTAGATCATTTTTTCATACTCAAAAACCACTTTCCTGTAAATTTCAGTAACATTGTTGATCTATTTCTTCAGAACGCAGTTATATACATACATACATACATACACACAAGCCTACAATTAATGCGTATTATAGTATATGTGGAATATCTTACTTTGTAGAAAGTATACCAACAACAGAAGGAGTTCAACAGAACAATTTGCGTGTTTAAGCCAAAATACCTATAAGGTATAAGGGAGCCAAGACCTTGGCCAATACTGGCAATTTAGCCTAAGATTTTCTGGTCTTATATACCCAGCTCCCTACACCCACACATACACCTTTATGTAATATTTATGTAAGTTACAATGTAGATTATTCATCGTACTTTATGATTGCTATGGCGATGGTAAAGTACGGAGAACGCATCTCTGTATCAGTTTGTGACAACGCGGAGATTGTTATTTCTTGATTTGTCACAGACTGAGATTTATAACTTGTCTATCTAAAAAGATAGACAAGTATGAACAAACAAACGTGCAGTGTTGTTTAACGTGCAATGCACGAATATTTGTCAACAAAGGTGACAACTGTCATCGATAGGCCGAGCCTATATCCTCATATGAGTATTTGTCTAATCCCCACAGCTACTCCCCCTAGTTTTTGCATTGTAAAAACAATTGCATACCTGCGGGATTAGTGCTTTTTATCATTTTTGTTCCCTCTCCCACTTGTCCAAGGCACTTCCGATGGCAGCTCCGATGCACTCGTAGGATTCCATGTGTTGGGCCTGTCGCCGTAGGAAGTTGTCCCGGCTTTGTTGTCCCCTTTGTCGTGGCAGTCTATATTGTGGACAACGATAAGAGTTGTCTCGGGCTTTAGGATAAGACCGGAGAGGGGTCAGTTTCCATCAACAATTCTTTCTCGATTCTGGCCAAGTCTCTCTCATGTTCCATTTGACACTGTTGTTGCATGTTATTTATGTGTAAAACATTGTCTTTGGAAGTTGAAGGTATTTGCTGGTCAGAATCGGCAGATAATTGCAATTGGTTAAACGACATGGTTTGAAAAATTAAGGAAAAAGAATCAAAAAATTCTATATATGAAAACACAGGAAATAAATTAGAAAAAAGCAAAGTTCAACAGTTGAGGCAACAGTAGAAAAAGCGAGTGAGAACTCGGAGAGATTTTATTTCATTCACTGTGTCAAAAAGTCGTCTTATTTGAGGGTGTCTGTCTGTGGAGGAGATAGATATAAAAATTCTCTATCGTTTGTAACTTTTCCCAAAAAATTCTGTCTATTTGCTGCAAATTTAAGCGTGTTTGAATATTTTGAAGCTATTGGAATTTTGAGATGAATAAAAATTCATCTCCGCTTTTGACATCATCGGCAAGATGAATGTTTTTATTTATCTTATTTTTGTTTGTTTAACAACAGATACACGTTGCGATATTTTTGTTGTCATCAATCACACATGGGTTTGTTGATACCTGTCGTTGTTTTATTGTTCACACGTTTTTCTTATCTAGGGATTCCACAGTTGTCGCTTTTGAGCGGGTATCCATCATCATATGTTATATTAATTTTTTGGGGAAGATTTTTTATTTTCTCTATGCTAATTGGTCAGATCTACAACTAGGATGCTGATTTTTAGCTCTTCCACTTCCTAGGGGCCTGCCTCTTTTTCAGGGGCATATAGGGTCCTTAGGATCATAATTTATTGTAATAACATCGTCTGAAAATTTGACTGATTTTTTCATTTTGGTGAATTTATTTGTTTGTGAATTTTGTGTTTGTGTTTTTCGTATTTTATCATTTGTTTCGACTATATTTTCTTGTACTGTTTGCTTAGTAGTATTTTCAGAAGGATTTGTCTGAGTGTTTTCTTTATTTCCTTTTGTTTTCCTAATTATTTTCTTGTCGTCTGTTACCAAATATGCAGGTTTCAATCTATCGATTGATATTGTTTTGTTTTCACCTACTATTGGTATCACAAAATTTTTGTTGTCTCGTGATATCACTTTATAAGGACAGGTGAATGGTTTTTCCAGGGAAGATCTTATTTTTTTGTCTCTAACAAATACATGAGAAGTAGTGGCCAGATGTTTTGAGACATAGATTTTCAGCTGGTCATGGCGAGCTGCCTGATTTAAGAATTTGTTGGCATCAGTTCTTATGTTCCAAACTAAATTTTTGGGGCTTATTTCTTTTGAATTAGTGAAAAAGTTCCCTGGGAGGTGGAGCTCTTCGCCGAATGCTAGTTGCACTGCAGAGTGTCCTGTGTTTGACTGAAGGGCTGATTGTGGGCCTAAAAGGATGGTTGGTAGTGTTTCTACCCACCTTTTTGTGTCATGAGCCGTTGAGGATGCTTTTAAAGCTCTATGCCATCTCTCAACTTTTCTGTTTGTTTGAGGATGGTAAGCTGTGGTATGACCAAGCTTTTTTAATAACTCTTGGAAGAGTGAGCTTTCAAATTGGCGACCTTGGTCTGTTATTATGACTTCAGGTATGCCGTAATGAGCAATCCATTCGGCAAGAATGGCCTATTTTTGCCTGTACTGATGTCGCATGTTAGTAAAACATCAGTACCGGGAATTTTTCTTTCCCTCAATTTAAGAGATGTGTCATCGTTCAACAATAATTCTCACAGTTCTGCATCCTTTAGCTGTTCTTTTGCTATTTCAGCATAAGGTAATTTGGCAGGGGCCAAGATAGCTTCGATTCAACTGAGTGCATCAGCTGGAGTGTTGAATTCTCCACTTATAAACTGAATGTCAGTAGTTAGTTGACCTATGTAGTGTAACTGACATGCTCTTCTCAGGGATGCTGGCTCTGCTTTTTGCGTGAATGCATGTATTACAGGTTTATGATTTGTATACACAGTAAAACATCTACCCTCTAATTGGTGGCTGAAATGCTTCAGCGCAGCGAAGATTGCCAGTAATTCCTTATCGTAAGTACTGTAATTTCTTTCTGTTTTGGATAGCTTTCTAGAAAAGAATGCAAGCGGAAATTTTTGGTCATTTTCCTTTTGGTACAGTGTTGCATCAATAGCAGTCAAAAGCATTGGAAGCGACACATAATGGTAGACTTTCATCTGGATGAGCCAGGAGGACTGCATTGGCCAGCGAATTTTTGATATTTTCAAATGCTTTTTTAGCTTCTTTATTCCATTCAAGTGGAGTTTTATCTCTTTTCTTTGATGTTTTTATTAAAAGCAAACAGCTCACTTTGTTCAGCTGCTGCGTTTTTCATACAGCACCTGCAAAAATTTACCATCCCTAAGAAATGCCGGAGTTTGGCAACATTTGAGAGTTTTGGAAAATTTAATATTGACTGTACTTTGGTCTTTAGTGGGGCTATGCCTTCAGTTGAGACTTTGTAGCTGAGAAAGTCAATTTCAGTTTGTGCATATAAGCTTTTACCTACATTGATAGTAAGGCCAGCAGCATGTATACATTGTATAATGGCTCTTACATTCTTCTCATGCTACTGCTCACTGCCTTCTGAGCATATGCAAATGTCATCCAACTATGCATATGCAAATGGCAAATCCCTAAACAATCTGTTGATAAATCTTTGGAAAGTTTGAGCTGAATTACAGAGCCCAAAAGGGATTCGAAGGTATTCGAATAGTCTAAAGGGCATTATGAATGCTGTCTTTGGAATATCCTGTTCCCCATTGGGATTTGGTGGAATGCCCAGTTGATGTCTAGTTTAGAGAACATCATTTTACCCTTCAGGTTCGGTTAAAGTCCATAATATTTGGGACTGGGTAATGGTCAGGAACTGTTTTGGCATTTAAGGCTCTGTAGTCTCCAACAATTTGCCATTCTCCACTTACTTTTTAGTCATGTGGATAGGGGAACTCCATGAACTGTTTGAAGGTCTGCAAATACCTTCTTGGATTATTCTGTCATAGTATTCCCTTGCTGCTTTGAGTTTATCCGGCTGAAACCTTCTTGCTCTAGCATGGCATGGCGGCACTTTTGTTTCTATGTAATGAACAGTGTTGTGTTTATAGGTTGGGTGCCTGCGAATTAGTGATAGGTAGATCATTCACGAGTTAGTTCTTTTGAACAAATCCTAGAAGTGAACTAATTGATCATTTAGTTCACTTCTAAATGAACTAGTTCATTAGTTCTTTTTTTTTTTTGGATAGTTCTTAGTTCTTATCAGTCTACTCTACTCGATCCGTTGATTGAACTGAAGTTGAAGTAAGTAGCAGTCGATGAGTGAGTCAAATAATTAACCAATAGTTCTAGCATGAATTTATGAATACGAGTCGATCATAATATCATATAATAAATCAGTTGATTTAAATGATATGAGTCAATCATGAATCAGCTGATTGAAGTGATCGAGTTGAAAACTTTACTGAACTACTGAACTAATTGAACTAGTTCAGTGAACTAGTTCACTTTGGTAAAGCAGGCTCAATGAACTAAATCTGCAAAATGAACTAAAATTCCCATCTCTACTGCAAATTGATAGTTGTGTGACTCCGGGATAGTCTGACAGAATCTGTAAGAATCATTGGTCAACTTTACTACAACTGGAAATTCCTGTGTCCAGTTGAGACACTACTGTTTTGCCATCCACACAAAGTTTCGTTTCATTATCAATCAATTTACCATTTTTGAAGTCAATGATTAGGCCATAGTGTGTTAAGAAATCAGCACCCAGGATTGGATTTGGGACATCTGCAATTGTAAAAGACCAAGTCATGTCCCTTCACTGTCCGATGTTGACTTTGAATGTTTCTAGTCTGTAAGCTGGAAAGTTTTGACCATTCACAGTATGGAGATAGTATTTCGGAGAATGTATCTTATGTTTTTTATTAGCTGGCAGGATACTTAGGTCTGCACCTGAGTCTATTAGATACTTTCTCCTGCTTGTCCTGTTCTTCAAGAACAGGCGGCATGAGTAATATCGTGTCATATCACGATACTGGGGGCGGTGTACACCAATCTGACCTCTATGGTCAGTTTATCAGTTGTTGCTGTTCTGAAAGAAAATTACCTTGTTAGAGGTAATGACATACATATAATATTAAACAAGTTTATTAAATGAAAAATTTAAACAAAACAAGAAACAATATTATGACTAAGACTAGTTACAAGGAAAGTCAGAAAGGAACATAAACGTAAAAAATTATAAAAAACGTGAAAAAGTAAAAAAACTTATGAAATTTTTATTTTATTGTTTCTTTTTTGACTTCTTGTCCACAAATTGCCGGACATTATCTTCAGGTGTAGGACAAGAGTTTTGGCCATATATTAGGAATTCTGTGAAGGAAGAATGGGAAATTAGCAAATTTGTATAAGGTTTATTATATGCATTATTAAAATATAATAAATCTTATTATTGTTAGGTACCTACTGACACTTATCACCCGCTTACACTTTTAAAAAGGGGCTGGATGGTGGTAATGAGTAATGAATAGAATTCTTAACTCTAAAGTCAGTTAAATAGGAATTGAATATATGGTGCCAATTTCCATTGTTTCAATTTCTATGTGCTTAGTCGAGTATGTTTAGTTTTCAGAACAGTTATTGAGTTTCAACTTGAGGTTGTTGGAATTCTATCATCACTGTTTAATTCTAATGGGGCGAGAAACTTTATTGGTCTACATATTACATTAGAATTAGGCAGTAATACATCTGCATGACGAACTTTACCATCACAAGAGGGGTGCAACGTAACAATCTTGGCAATTTTGTATACACCTGGTTTTGTCATATAGTCCAAGACATGGACTATGTCCCCAATCTTAGGTTCAAAGGGTACGTTTCTGTAAACATTATCTACACCTTTTTGAACTTTATCTCTTGAAAAGTAGAGGTATAAATTTTTCCAAGTTGTCCATAACCTGGTTAAATTTATTTGATCTATTTCCCACAATTTTTGTAGGGATTTAGTCGTTGGAGAAGATTCATCCAAGGGCTTATTTAGATCTAACGTAAACGTTTTAAAGTTTGCGTGCAAGAAATGAGCTGGAGTGAGGGTCCATTGCTCAGCATTATCTACCACAGGGCATAAGGGTCTCTCATTAAGTACAACTTGAATATTTTTCAAAGCAATTTGAAAATTATGTTGATGATGAGGGTCTGCTCCCATTACACGATAGAACATAGGTTTAAATATGCCTATAATCCTCTCAAAAGAGGCTCCATACCATGGGGCTTTAGAAGGTGTAAAGTACCAAGATATTCCTTTTTTAAGTAATTGATTGCTAACTTCACTGTTTGTAATAAACATATCCCAAAACTTAGGGAGAAGTGTTGCGATCAATGCGAATTGGGCTGCATTATCTGAAAGTATAACTTTCGGTGTTCCCTTATCTGCGAAGAAAGTTTGGAACGCTACCCAAATTTCACCTGTCCTAAGTGAGGAGAGAGAGACAAAATAAACAGCCCTTGTGGAAAGGCATGTGAAAATCAGAACCCATTTTTTATATTTTGGTGACGTTGGTGTTGCTTGAACATTCTTTTTCTTTTTCAAGAATTCATCAAAAATTAAAAATGGTCCAAATACATCCACTCCTGTATAGGTAAATGGATGTGAAAACGGCATTAACCTGAAATCAGATAAAGCCGAATGAGTTGGTTGCTCATACGGTTTATTAGAATGTTTTTTACAGACTAAGCAGGTTTGTTTCAAAATTTTAGGCATGAGTTGCATTGCTTTGGGTGTAAAATAACTACGTCTGAAAGCAGCCATAGTGTATTTTACTCCTGCATGACAATGCATTTCATGTACATTTAACAAAATTAATTTTGTTAAGTATGATTTTAGATATAGTAAGACAGGAGATAACACATCTTCTGTAAAAGGTGTTATTGGTAAATAATTTTTGAGTCTGAGAATTCCTGACTCATCTATTACTATATGAAATTTGTTATAACTTATATATTCAGGGGGGTTAGGTCCCAAGAATGTATTATACAATTCAGGGAAGTATTTTCTCTGATCTGTATATATGAAACATAGCAACCCAAACTGATATGTGTTGGGTAAGATTGCATAAGGTTTCATTGACCTATTACGTTTAAGTCTTTTTTGAGAAAACTTTCTTATTGCATTTAAGCAAGTAAAGAAGGTTTTTTCTAATTTAGTTAAAGAGTTAAACTTTTCTGGGTCAATATTAAAAGGAGATATCATAGTTCCCTGCATGAAGTATTCGTACGGGAAACTATCTTCTTTTTTAGCTGGTGTATTTGAGAGGTCAAGAGGAGTGTCTGTTACTTCCAAATTCTGAGTTTGTTGTGGAATAACATTTTGTGTGGCAAATGATTTCACTTGACACATAAACGTTTCTTTTTCCATAACAAACTTAGGTATTTGCCATTTTTTAGATTTAAGTTTTCTTTTTAACTTAGCCGGTTTGCGGTTGTCAAATACGTCATCCGATGATTTAGGGATTAAACCTGAATATTTATCAGAGACTAAAAATGATTCCCTTAAAGTTTGTGTTACAGGAGAAGATTCTTCTTCTTCTGGTAATGACTGAATAATGTGGAGATCAGTAATAGGCCAGGTGTCTGGGCTATAATTGAGCCAATTTGGTCCTGACCACCACGTTGTCTTAAACAATTCAGTTATTTCTATTCCCCTAGATCCAACATCCGCTGGATTCTCTTGTGTGGGAACGTACCTAAATTCAATGTTGGGAGTGTTTTTTATATCTTCAACACAATTTTGTACAAATTGCGTTAAGACTTTACGTTCCAACATCCATGTAAGTACACATTTGCTGTCAGACCAAATATAGGTTGGGTTGGCAGCAATGTTTAATGGTTTCCGAATATTTTGGATTCCTCTTGTCCCAATGAGTGCTGCTAACAATTCCAATTGTGGAATGGTCATAGGCTTCATTGGGGCAATTCTGGATTTTCCCATTACAAAACATTTGCTTTGTCATTTTCTAGATTATGGAAACGTAAAAACGCTACCATGCAGTATGCTGTTTTAGATGCGTCTACGAACACATGTAACTGGCATTTATTTGGATTGAATGTCCCTGAAAAAATTTGTCGGGGCAAACAATAATTTGTACAGAGGGATAGATCTTTAACCAATTCATTTGCTATTGGTTGAAGAGCCTCAGGAATTATCTCATCCCATTTATACCCTTTGTTCCACAATTGTTTTATAAATACGCTTGATGGGACAAAAGCTGGTGCAAACCAGCCATGTGGGTCAAAATATTGAGATATAACTTTTAAAAATTTTCTTTTTGACCAGTTATTATATTCGATCTGTTTCTTTGGATAGCTTATAAAGATTATATCCTTATCCATGTCCCAAGTTAGACCTAAAACTTTAATTTGAGGTTTACTTAGGGCATCTATCGGATTAAAGTCCTTTCTCAATGGAAAACAATTTGTCCCCCATTGGGAAAGTTCCATGGAAATATCCGTTATCAATTTGTTTGCACGTTCATGAAGATTCTTCATGTCTTGATATGTGGGTAATGAAGTTACTAAATTATCCACATATAAATGATTAGCAAATTTTTCATAGAATTCTGGGTCAGTCACCTTGAAATGGTGCATCAATATAGCTGCTAATAAGAATGGAGCAGATATTATGTCAAAAGGAACCCTTTGAAATCTATATATCACTATATTACTCCTAGTTAACAGTTTATCAGGATTTTTTACCCATAAAAACCGTGTAACATCCCTATCATCAGGGTGGAGTCCTATTTGGTGAAATGCTTTCTTAATATCCGCAATGATAGCAAATCTATCCTTGCGGAAAGTAAGAAGTATTTGAACCAAATCTGGTAAGAGATTTGCGCCTTTAAACATGCAATCATTAATAGAATGTTTAGAAAGTTTAGTTTTGGCAGAGCCATCAAAAACAACTCTTAACGGGGTGCTTTTAGTTAAATCTAATACGCCTTTGTGTGGCATATAATGAATCAATCCCGGTTTTGCGTTGTGGTCTACATATTCGATCATTTCTAATTCGATTAATAAATCAAAATATTCAGTATATTTTGAGAATATCTCTGGTGATTTCCGTAATTTTGGTAACTGGTTTTCCAGTCTTTTATAACAGAGATTATAATGATCGGATAGAGGTGGTGGATTGTTTCGATAAAGCCATCTTATTTGGTATCTGTTATTAACCATTTTGATGTCTTTATAAAATAATTCAAGAGCTTCGGCATCTGCTTTGGCTTCTTGTAAATTATTCGACTTGATGCCTATAGCGTCGAGTTTCCACAAATTTTCTACTTTGTGTGGGTCAGCAAAAAATGTTGGGGAGAAAGTTTCATTTATTAACTCACTATCTTCTAAAAGACCACCTAACATATAACCAAATTTGGTATTGATAAGTGTCAGTGAGGTAGAAATATGATTTAATTCAGTAACAAAAGACCACATATAGTCATTTCCTAAAAGTAATTGAATCATATGTTCTTCTTCCAAAGATGCAAATTCTATGTTTGCATATTCAGGAAATCGAAATTTTGACAAATCCGGTTGCTTTAGATCACGGGTTATGTGATCTAAAGTTTTTGCCGTGATTGGTACCATATTTTCACTTGGAGTGAAAAGATTAAAATCAACTGAGTGAGACTTAGTTGGTTTTGCATTTAAGTATTGTAAACTTCCCAGAGATAACCATTCCTGATCATATCCCTTACATTTTAATTTATTGTAAGCATAGTTTTGGTTATAAAAGTATCTATGCTTCCACAATCGAAAAAACCTTGAATTTTTATAGGCTCTTTTATGTGTTTGGATGAAGCATATGATTCAAAAACTAAAAAAGTTGAAGATTTTTTAGATTTACTAAGAGATGCAAAACACTTACTATTTACAGGTAACACCTTTTGTTGATGTAATGTCAACAAAAGGTGTTAGTGCAATCGGCTTAATGCTTCTTGTATCCAACTTGTTCTGTAAATTAGAAGGGTTTTCTTGTAAAGTTTGTATTGACTTTTCATTTTTAAAGTCAATGTTAAACTTACTCAGAAATTCTCTTCTGTCCTTTAAGGTCGCGATCCAGTTATCGACCTTACCAGCCATGATCGGGTAGTCTGCCGTCGGACAAAGATTGGAATGGTGGTCCTCCGCTAGGCATAACCACCATTTGCGATTCTTTGGCGGTTTCTTCGGGCAGTCCATTCTGGGATGCGATTCCGCGCATAAATCGCATAACATATTTTTGTTATAAAATTCCATACGCTTCTCAAGAGTATTATAGGCGCGATGCGTGCATAGGAAAGCATGATGCTTTCCTTTGCAAAAGATGCATTGCCTATCCTGCGGGTGCGGTGTGTTGATTACTCCTAATGGAGTATTTTGCGCTTGGCGCAAACTCGCCCGCTTTTGTTCCTCTGAAACAGAAGAAGATAAAGAATTGTCTTTTTTATTAGATTTTTCCTTATTATTTTGTTTTTTATTTGAAGGATTAGAGTTATCTTTTCCTTTCTTTTTGTTTTTATTGTCCGTTTTTTCAAACGTGGCAGCCGCAAAAGCAGGTTTGCCTTTACGCTTACCTCTATTGCTTTCATTTTTATTTTGGGGGTTATTTTTATTTTTGTTCCCAAAATCCCTTTTAAGAGGAGCATCTCTGTCCTCGATTAACTCGAAAATTTTAATAAATTCGCGAATTGCCGAAAAAAGATGAGAGACGTGTCTCTCGCTACTTTTTAAATTATTAATGTAGGATCGTTGTGGGAATTTTTTGACCGCTATGTTAAATACTTACTCTTCATCAACAATATTGGAGATTATCCTATATCTGTCAATAAGAACAGCCAGGCCATCCATACTATCTTGGATAGAGGAGATGTTGTCTAAAGCTGTGGGAAAAGCTGTGATCTGATACCAGATCTCGGCCTTTACTTTTGACGAATCTCCAAAACGATCGTGTAAGAATTGCAAACGTTGATCGTACCCTACTTTATCTGGTGCAAAATGATTAAATTTTTTGACTAAATCCTTTGGCATTGCGTCTTGCATAATTATAATTTTGTGGGGTATGCCAATATCTGCACGTAAATGTACATACATTTTAAAACTTCTTATCCAACCTGGATAAGTTAAAATTTTGCCGTCCCATTTATCTAAACAGTATTTTGGTGTTTTAATATTTAGTGGGATATCATCCGTGTTATTGGATGGATCCAATTCCCAACATTTAGGAATTGGATCTAAATCCTCAGATAATTGAGAATTTACCGTATTAAATTGGTCACCTATAGTTTTAAGGACTAATGCCGTTAAAGAATTTTGAATGCGTGAAGCAATTTTTGAAAATCTTTCCTGATTAAAATTTGTACGAGTTGAATCAGTACGTAATTTTTTACGTACCGGTTCATCTCGTGTTTTTTCATAAGATGGAGTCAATCGTTTTGCGGATGTATCCAAATTATCATTATTAGTAGAAGTAAATTCCTTACCTCTACGAATTGGTTGTGATACATATGTATTGTGAAAATTGTGATAATTTGTGTGGAAGACCTGTTCGGCAGCCTCCTTCATTTCCTGAAGGTGTTCCTTTTGTGATTGCAAGTTACGTTCTGCATCTTGAATATTGGCCATTTTGTGGGCAATTTCATTAGCGATGGAACGTTTCTTGTTCTCCAAAGCAATTTGTTCTTCCAAACGCTGTTGTCTTGCACGAATGCGTTGTTTGGCTAGTCTATCCAATTCCTCTTCTGTGAAATTTTGGAGATTGGGGCCAGCGACTGGCGGGACAACGTTTTGTTCGGCAGGAACAGAGTCCGGAAGTGAGTTTTGTGAAGCTGAACCATCATCAACGTCCATCCTGGGAGCTGTATTTACTGCGGGTTGGAGAATTGGAAAGCGTTCCTCAATTTCTCCTTCCAGGCAGGGTAGTTCCCGGATAACGCTGCGAGATTCTTTTGTCTCCGATAATGGAGCCCCACGTGGAATATGGCGAAGTTCTTCAACTTGGAAGCATATTGCCTTCAACTGCCGACGTGCCTGGGTAGATGAAAGGTCTGGTGATTCAAGCATTGTATTGAGCTCTTTGCAATGTTCTCCGGCTGTATATACCGCTTGTGAGAACTGCAAGAGTTCCTGCTGATCCCAGGAGCTAACACTACCCATGTCCACGTCCTGTGGTTGTGGAATTGTGTTGAAAAATCCTGGGGGCAGCCCAATGCTGTCCCTGGAGGTACCAGATATTGGTTGGATAGACCTCCTGGCTTTGTCAATTCTCGGTTGCACCGAGAATGCAGGTTTATTTGACTTAACCCGGTTTAACTCGTCCAGCTGCTCCTGGGTATATTCCATAACCCTGTTTTCTTCAGCTATTTCCAACAGGGGGAAACCAGGTGGAGGAGGTGGAGTCGGGAGGTTTTCCTCAGCGACTGTCGAGTTTCTGGAGGTTATCGAATGCCGTGATCGCTCAGAGGTATGAGACATTATACTGTATTTTAGACAAATCACAACAATAAGGGAATGTGTAGGATTACAGTATTACTGATAATTAAAATTTATAAAATTTTGAAAATTTTTGAAAAATTTTATTTAATATTTATTAATTATTCAGAAAATATTACGTCCAAATTAGTTATTTGGGTGTAATGTTTAAGTATAATTAATATTTATTTCATTATTAAAAAAAAATAATAAGTGTTTAATTACGAGTTGTATCCAAAGAAAATTTGGGCATGACCCGTAAGCGCAATGATGTTTTAATTTCATTACATGTCATTATTATTATTACCAGTCCTTTCCAAAGAAAATTTGGACATGACCCGTAAGCACAATGATTTTCAATTTCATTACATACAAGAAATATAATAAAAATAATTATTATTTGTTACGAGTCATGTCCAAAGAAAATTTGGGCATGACCCGTAAGCGCAATGAGGTTTCATTTACGCGACACATTTATATTCATACTTTCGAGACTCAAAAACCATGTATATTTTTACCTTGGGTCACGCAAAAAAAAATTTTGGCGTAACCCAGGGGCGCAATGAGGTTTCCAATGTCGCGAAAATACACAAGTAATAATGCACATAATATAAATAACAAAATGTAAATTTTGTTATGGGCTTATGTCCATAATACGTAATCAATTAATTTTTTCAAATTAATTGTTCGCGTTATTAGGGTGCCATAAATATTATTCGAGAGTACATAATATAATAAATGGCATAATAAAATAATGAAAAGAAATTAATTATTTTGATATTTTTATAAGACTTACGTAGCACGTGAGTATTATTCTTGTAGGATCGACAGGTACGAATACGATTATGAAGAGCGGGATTTCTCTCGTACGTATTTGGTAAAGGAAAGGGGTCGCGGTACGAAAAATAGAAGTACAAGTCGCAACCTGTTGAAATATAAAGGGTATTAGTAACATGAAAAACCTTTTATATTATAATTGGCATAATTAATATTAATATAATTAATTATTTTTCCTATAAACTTACGTCAGGACGAAAGTTTATGAATGTTCGAACCTAATAATTCGTACAAAATGATTCGTTTTTCCATTTTTTGTCAAAACACTAAATGATCAGCGAGTCATATTTCTTACAAAAAGCTAAATAATTTTTATAAAATGTACATATAATGGCATTTTATTAGGCATAATTAATAGAATTATTAATTATTTAAAAGGTAAAGAGTAAAACTTACGTAAATATGTAATTCTTATTCTTTGATATGATCAAAATTTTTGCGTCGCACGTCTTTTTTAATGGCGGAAATTGAACAATAATTGCGATCTATCATAGAGTAATTAAGGGTTTTGTTAAAAACTGAAGTCCTTAATTCACGAAAATTGCATAATTAATAATGATAAAATTAATTATTGTATAAACTTACGGAATTGCGTAATTTTATTCTGTTGATACGTTTACGAATTTTGAAGATGGAACAGTGTGAACTCCCGATTTGAAGATTGAAACACAGGTTGACACTGCAATAAAATGTTGAATTTAAAACACATTTTCTGATAATAAATTATTGCAAACTTTAATTTATGCAAAGTGATTTACCGGATAGTTTTTTAGAAAAATTTTGATTTGTTCTAGTAGAGCACGAAATTTTAAAAACAAGTAAAAATCACTAAAAAAATGGCGTTAGGAAGTTCGTACTAGTACAAAAAAGTTTTTTAACGCATAATTATTAAATTTAAAATAAAATTTAATTAAAAGTACACAAACAAATTCACTTTTTAGAGAAAAAACAGTGAAACAAACGGGAGCACTAATTACACATGGCATCTTCTTCAACCTGATATCGTAGAAAATGTCATCGTACGTCTAGGGTAGTTATCATGCTCATGCGCGTATAACTACCCAGTTTGTTCACTGTGTTTGTGTGCGTAACAATTATACTGTCACCTCTATTAAGTGTGATAGTATTAGTATATAATACGATGCGTATTATACTGTATGATTGCAAGGATTTGCAAGCATGCATCGGCCGATGAAGTCAACACTTTGACCTTCGACCTATACCATTTTTTGTCTTATCTACATGATTGATGTAGATGAGACGTGAAATTGTATATTTTTCGTCATTTATAAGAATTAGTCTAATTTCCTATGAGTGCGAGGGAGAGAGAATATTATTTCTTTCTCTCTTGCTTACATATATTTTTTACGAGGACAAAAAAATATTTCTCGGCGGAAGGATTTCTTGGAAATCATCCTTGTATTTAGTCGTTGTTTTAACGGCTAAATTCTTTTTACATATTTTTGTATTTTCGTGCGTGGCAGCCATATTAGTTTTAGTAATATTTTTGCCGCCATTTACAAAAATGACTGTAGATGGACACTATATGCTGGGGGCGGCTATAAAAATTTCACATTGGTGGAATTTTTTAGCCATTTTTACATAGTCTTGTGTGAATAATAATTTCGTTAGTCATTATTATGTACGTATTAATTACTGGGGGCGGCAAATTTATTTTGTCGTCCCTAGTTTTATAGGGAAATTATCCTTTATTAAAAGATAATTTTCATGAAGTATTTATTGTAAAATAAATTACATATTATGAGGTTTTCATAATATTACAGAGTATATTCAAGTACTTTGTTCCTTGAGCGGTGGAAGCAATTTTTTTTTTTTTTTTTTTTGCATGAAGAATTATTTTGTATTTTTTTACGAAAAAAAAAGATAGAATATAATTTTTCATTTTATTGGAATTAATGTTTCATGATTAACGTTAATTAATTTCAATTCCAGTTGTGTATAAGGTTTCTTTTAAGGGAAATCTTATTATAGAGAGGAGGTTTGTTGCTCCTGCTACCATGTAGTGGCCTTAGCCCTAACTTCGTTTATAGTCCGAGAGACTCATAAAATAACGTAGTCACACTCCTCCTCACCGAAGTGCAACTGCTTGGCGACCGCCACAACACCAGTACAGACAGTCAGCATACTATACGCTGTTGCCAAACCTCTGCGCCCTGTAGGTGCGCAGTGGATCGTGTCATATCACGATAACAACTGTCGATAGGTCGAGCCTATATTCTCATATGAGTATTCGTCTAATCCCCACAGTATAGAATACCAATAGTAACATATAGTTTTCAATAGTGTGCCACCTCTGTTAAAATGCTTAGATACTGGTCATCTGGTGTGCAGGAGAAACAACACATCAACAATCTAAATTAGGTATTACGTTAAGTTAGGTTAGGAAGGTCTTAATTTTATTCTAGAAGTACCATAGTTTATTTATGTTTAATGAGTAGGAACTTAATCCCTCAATATATGGTACTGGATAGGTCATTGCCATTCCAATTTTAAATATTCTGGTAGACTCTATGCAAATTGAATAACATGCTTTTTGACCTTATTGTATATACACTCCTTTGTTTTATTTTTGATGGGTAAACATCTAAGCTCTCGGTCTACACTCCAATAGGGGCTAAAATGAGTCGAACGTCTTGCAAGTTATAAAATTACAATATTGTAACTGTTGGAGGGTAAGCGTGTGGTTGTTTCCATGTGTGCATGTGCAACACACACACTCACAACCACACTATTATGTTTACACATATATCCTTCATAAGTTCCCATTGGAACTCACATATTTTTTTATAAAAATATGTTTGTAAACACTAATGCCTACAAAATAATTTAAGTATACCAGATTTTTGTAAACCTTGTTACCTAAAAGAAGTTACGAAGGAAGTTAAGAAGGGCCCAGTGGATGAAAGAATCCACAAATTGACAAATGGACATCAATAAAAAAATAAAGCCTCATTCAAAACCAGAGTAAAGAAAAATATAAAAGAACAAAATGATAAAGAAAATAAAATACAAAATTAAGTTCAGCTCGTTGTTAAATTTTTGTTATAGTATTTGTCAGACTATACGTTTTTCCAAACAATATTTTTGTGAAATTGACCGATTTAGTCGAAGAAACAAATATTAAATGAAACCAAAATCAAAAAACTTTAGCGCAACAAGCAAGCTAGAAAATATACGTTTTTCTAACAAAATGAAACTAACAAAATGAATAAATAAATAAATAAATAAAGAGTGTTTAATGGGACACGTGGTGGAAGTGAAACTTGTATCGATAATTATCGATATACTTAACACCAATACTGCAGTGTGCAGCGACTACAAGAAAGAGAGAATCCCTTTTGTTCATTCAATGGAACATGTTCATCTCACAGCAGTGATAACAATACAACAAGGATGGTGGTGATGGTAAAAGCAATATACACTTACACATGTGCGCACGCATGCACACGCACACACCAACTAGAGCGATTCAATAATAGGTCAAGTCCTTGGCTTAGTAGAAATGTTCGCACCAAATTTCGTGATTGTTGGACAAAAATTGCAACCTGTCCAGAGGGAAAAATAATTTTCCCGAGGTCGTGAAAAAAAAAACATACTACCCCCCAACCGTGGGGGCTAATACCACACCAAATATAATGAGTAGATTTTGTAAAGAAAACCTACTTAAAAATGTATATAGAGACAGCGAAGAGGGAAATGAATCAAATAGAGTTGAATGGGCCTATTTTTCGCAGTAATTTCTATTCATTTCGGGTTGCTTCATACCATTTTTAGTTTATTGTGTCACACGGGGTTTGTTGCAAGATTATTTTTAGTTTACTACCCCGCTTAAGGAAGCTTCACTTCAATAAATAAATACAATAAAAAAATGAAAATATCAAACATATTCAGCATAATTGTGCGTAAAAATTACTTTTAAAATTAAATGTCAAAGGAATTTATAATGAATTCGATACATCGATCATTATATGAAAAATATATTTAGCGAATAAAACATATTCAAGTTGGTTGAAAGCATAATTTGCAATTAGTTGGAATATTACATCATTTGATGAAATTTAATACAATAAAAAAAATGAAAATATGAAAATTATTTCGAAGAATGGCGGATAAAAGTTATATTTAAAGTGAAGTGTTAGTGAAATTCATAATGACGTGAAAGAATGAAGTGTAAGTATTAAAAAGTTATGAAATAGGTACGCAAGTTGTTATTACATGATTGCTTGGCAAATTAAATAAAAGCAAGCCTGCTTTTAACCTGCTTCTTTGGTTCATCAGGACTTTACACTATTTTCTTAGCAATTGTTTACAATTTTTTCCAATCACCTCTATGCCGTGAACTGTTAACCTTTTTGAAACAAAATTTTTCAGAATGATGGAAATGATGAAATATAATATATTCGATGTATGTATCTACCAAACTTGGTGATTATTGATTAAAAATTACGTGTTTTAGAAATTTTAGCCCCCCAAAATTAAACGTAATGGGATGTGATAGACGAACCATAAGGCCGAGTTGGACTAAAAACAACAGGGTTTGTCCTTGTGTAAATACAAATTATAAGTGTGCCTAATTTCAAGTCTATCGGATAAAAACTACGACCTGTACCGAGTTCAACAGAAATATGTGCATACATATATATGAAATTCAGCAATAGTTCCAAAATTTTCTTGCATAAACTGACGTGTACGTAAAACTAACCTCAAGTAAATCGATCTCCATGTATCTCCATCGCACTCACTCTCTTCATTACTAATTGTCTCTCTCACACAATCATTTTCTCTACCCACGTTTAGCAATCTCTTTCTATTCAACTAAAGAACAATACGTTCGAATTTACCTATAGGCAAAATGAAATATTCTTTACGACCGTTTTCAGGAAATGAACTATTTCGCGTGTGTTAAAAAATGGCCGCATGACTTCGTCTTTAGACCATGTCGTTGTAAATAGGCCAACATCGACTTTAATTGTATCCATCCGCTAGTAATTTCCAAAGCTGATTTCGTATAGGTATCTTATAAATTTGTATCTTCTCATTTCGTGTATTCACCTTATGTGAATGGGCTCGATAGCTGAGTTGGCAATGTTTAACTTGTACCTAGTTATCTGTACAAATTGTTACTTGAAATCAAATACATCGAACACTAATTTTGGTTAAATTATTCTACAATTAGGCGATCAAAGATTAAATTTTTTTTCCCTTTTAATTTTTATGCGGGTATTTGACAAAAATATGCTCGTTAATTTTGTTCCGATGAAAGGACGTAAGGTTGGAAGATGAAGCCTTTTTTAAAATAAATTTCGTTTTGGGGGATAAAGCCCCCTGAGCGCTCCTAAAGCCGCTGGTATAGATAGGTTTCGAATGCAGTTAGCAACTGGGTAGCAAGATGCAACTCAACTTGTAGGCTACGACAAGTGGTAGTCAGAATTGAAAAACTCTTTCTTCTCAGATGTAGCTAAGTACCAAGCGTCTTTCAAAATCTCGCCACCTTTTCCCCTCTTCATACGGTAATATTATAACCGCGACGCAGCTAACCTCTCACCTTGCAGCGGCACAACAACAACAGCAGCAGCACAAAAGAAACCGATTCTTCGGCAACTGCGACCATTACCATTTCAGCTACGGTACCTGCGAACCTACGGTCCAAGTCAAACGGTTAACGTCTGCGACCAACTTGGTAATTACCCGGAACGATGGAAAACCATCGAAGAAAAAACAATTTCCACGTTTCCTTTTTTTGTACGCCCGCGTCTAATTTTCCAACCTCTTCGTCGTTGCGGTTCTCCGTGGTGTTCGGACAAAGTTAACAAAGCGTTTAATCAATTCAATATTAGGCATAAATGCTTGGTTAATCGAAATTTCGGCGAGGCTAAATACCCGTAGTCGAATGGCTGGCTGGAAAGACGAACAAGGAACAATGGCTTTCTGGCAGCTAACTTGCGTCGCTTTCGTTACCGCGCGCGAATGCACGATAGGTAAATACCCACAAATACACCGACTACAGGTTAGGTACCTACTCATCATCGAGCAGGCAGACCAGAAAATCAAAAACAAAAGCCGTACAAGACGTACAAATAATTGCATGAGAAACGAAAAGCGGCTGGACACGTATCTACCGATATCCTATACGCAAAAAAACGTCACGACCATAAAGATAATGATAATGATAATGATAATGATAATGATGATGATAATAATAATAATAATAATAATAATATCGAGTATTATTAACTATTCCGTAGCCTATATACCGGTATTGTATTACGTACATGATAATATACGTACGGGCTTTAGGCTACGTAGTACCCAGCCTAATTGCTATATCGATTGAACCTGTGGCACTTGACGAATGTCGCCTCGTTCCCATCCCCGCACAATGTGTCAAAGCTCAGGCACAACATTCGCGTAAATAATTAATAGGCAATATCGAATTACCGTCGCGCCGCCCCTCATCCAAATGACGTTTCCACCAAAGAAGAAAAGGGGCTGGCACCCGTAGTGTCATATACCGCGGCAGAAGGTGAGCCTTGAAATTTCTCCTTTCACGCCGCATGTCAAAAATAAGTATGTAGATCTAATCGACGAATAAAACGTTGATTTAAATCGTTCCATATACCTACTTGTACTGAGAACGACGTATTGAATAAATAAGTGAGAAGACGTGGGGTGGGGGGGGGGTCGTGTCACCGTTCCGGAATTATATTTGCTTTTTTTTTCCTTCCATAAATAAGCGACCTAAAATAAATCAACGAAGCTAGGCGGCGACGACGTAGCTTTTCACTTCAAAAGATGAAGGAGGCATAACCACGAGTATAGGTGCGGGGGTGTAGCAGCAAAATGTTTTAGGGACGGAAAGCAAGTTGAAAATTGCCGACTGCAACTTTCAAAATGTCCGATTAAAATTTAGACCAAACTTATGGTGGGACATTTGAAATAAAACTCATTTTTTATATACTTTTCAGTCTAAAAATGGAATATCTTGAGACCTGATTGAGTAATAGTAGGGTAGCGAGGCTTAAAACACTCGAAAAACACTCGACACATTGCTGGAAATTACACGACTAGACATATAACGACAAAATAACGGAGACAAAATTCCACAAGAACTAAAAAAAAAAAACCAATATATCAAAATATAGGTAATGAGGCGTCCGAAGTTGAACGGCTCATAATGTCCGACCTTCTTGTATTTTGGTATTTAAATGCAGATGACGTCGTAGTACTCTAGTTTTAAGACATCATGCCTTCGTAGTTACCTCATATTTCAAAAAGTTTTATTTTCTGACTGAATGGCTAAATTCTTCTTTAAGTCTGATTAAGAGTTTTGTACACGATGAAACTTAGCTTACCTTGTCTTCAAATCAAATCAGCAAATTAGTTTGCATTAATCGAATGAATTATAAGCGAAGAAGCGTTGAAAGAAGAAAACTTAACAAGGTTTCAATCCATAAGAGGATCGAATTTTGAAAGAATGAATGGCAGAATTATTTTAAAAATGAAATATAATACAACAGAAAAATTACATTAATAAAGTGGATGAGTTAAGCTAAAGCAAAAATAAAAAGAAAACTATCCGTAGGTAATTTAATAGAGGAAACTGTATTTTGAATTTTTATGTGTTCACTTATCAAATTGTCATCATTAAAACTGGTTAATCCTAACATTGATTTTGATAAGCGTACATAGAAAATACAATGAAATGAAATAAAAGAAGTAAAGCAAAAAGATACTGGCAGCATGTGTGTTATCAGCAGGGTTTTTACCAGGCATTCGAGTCTATGTTGCATTGTATCGTATTTGAATTATCTGTCTTCCAAATGAAATTCTACTGTTTATATAGGGTGTTATTTTATATCGAGTCAACTTGTAATTGAAATCCAATAAACAGTTAATAGAATAGTCTGAAAAAAGAATTTCATTTGGTTATTGTCGTCATCTGCTTTAGTCTTCATATTTTATTTATTTCGGACATTATATTATTCCAACTTAAGCTTTTTGTCTACATGTTGTCATCGGAATATCTTTAATTTTGAAAATATTTTTATTTTCACATCACAAAAAATCTTGGACTTCTCAGTAGATACCTACTATGAAAAAATAACTCATTTCAAAAATACAAAAAATATTTAGGTAAGTAGGCAAGTTTAATGTATTTATTATTAAAAACATAAAAATGTTCATTTTTTAATAAAAAACATAACCAACTTCACCTTACGTTCGACAATAGGCCTAAGTACCAATACTAATTTGTGATACAAGGGTAAAAGTAGGTAATTTTCTACGAGTGCAGAACACAAGTAGCAATCACATAATTCGCTCGCGGATCGCGTACTATTTTCTGCAACACCCACCCCCTCCGCCCAAACCAAAATTTGCATTGATAAAAAAAATTTTTTTAGAATTAATTTTACTTTTTCAAACGAAAATGTTGCAACACTGCTTCCCACCTCCAAAATAATTAGAGCGATGCGAGAGAGTAGTCAAACTGTGCAAAAATTCACTGAGATGTATTTTTTCACATTTTAGTGAAATCCTCTATTTTTTGTAAAATTAATGGGCACGAAAAAGTTTAATTTTCATGTAAGTGTTGCAAAAATTCCATTTGTTTAGCAGGTTTTCAAAAAAAAAAAAAAAAAAATTATACTAGAATTTTTTTTTTTCATGATTAAAATTTCCGCTAGGACCTAAACAGTTGTTCGTTTTAAGTGAAAAGAAACTCAATGAAACCAATATCTCAATTTCATAATATATGTGGATAATAATGTGGCACTTTGATTGATGGCAGCATAAAATGTTTGCTGCCATTGACGTGGTAACATTGTTATAATCGTTATTTGGCGGAAACATTGACTATATATTCTGTCAGTCAACGGGCGAAACGTTTTTTTCAGTGTGCATGAGTTGAATGAAATCAAATACAAACGCACGATAACAAAAACCAAGTACAAACGCACAATAGCAAAAACCAAATTTAGACTTCAACTGAATTTTGGGAAAATTGTATATTTATTATTGTACAAGCCCTGAAGCGCTGCGACCCTGTAACTTTTGCCCGCCTGGTAACACTGATCAATTCGTTACTTCCATGTGATAGAAACAAGGAAACGTTTATAGTTGACGCATGCGTATAGAAATTAGGAAATTAATTTTGAATTAGTAATTTCGTCGTCTTTACATTTACGTATTTCAGTGATATATAGTGATATGAATGTGAATTTCTTGTTAACACGATAGCGGCTGTAATTTTCAGCCGATAGGGCTGAAATTTGTAAAGTAGGTAGAGTCTATACTACAGATGAACCCTATCAAATTTAAAGTCAGTTGGATCGGCGGTTATTTTTCGTGCCATTTTCGGGTAAATGTCTCGTTGACATGAAAGAGGTAGCAATTTTTCTTACATAAGGCTAAAATTTAGACTGCAGTTAGACTTTATATTGTAAATGATGCCTATTAATTATGATTTTGATTAGTCAATTGGTTTTAGAGTTATTTTCTGCAAAATGTGATTTTCTGGTGTTGTTTTTATAGCTCCTCTTCAATTCCTTCTTATGCAGTAGTCACTTCCTTGTTAACACGATAACGGCAATAATATTGACAGCCGATAGAGCTAAAATTTAATATTTGGGTACAATATATATTTGAGATTAACAACATTTTAAATCAATCGATCGAATGGTTTCGTCTTTATTTTTTATTTAAAAAAATTTCTGGAGAAAATATTGTATTTGCGGTTTTGAGAAAACTACGGAAGGAATATCTTAGATCTTCACGAGAGGTAATCCTTATATAGGACTAAGTCTGATAGGAGTTTCGTCCTTATTGATTTCTTAGTTGTGAAAAAAAAAGTTAAAACAAAATTTCTGGAGAAAAGTTTGTTTTCTCAATTTTGAGAAAACCAAAATAGAGAGCTGAAATTCTCACGAGAGATGGTTCTTATATATACGCAAGTTTGATAAGAATTTGGTGCTTAATGATCCAGAATTTTCTCAGAAAAATGGAAAACAAAAAGTTTTGGAGAAAATCTGATCCATACGATGCTTGAAATATCTCTTTTTATTATATTTACGGCGCAATAGGTTACGAGCGTCTCTTCTGTATTGAATTTAGCAGCACTTTCGTATTTAAAGCGCAATAGGCTTCGTTATCGAAGGACTCTTCTTATAGTAAATTTTTTTCTTGTTGAATTCCTCATCGTAATGAGAAAAAAAAACTCTGATGCAGCAAGCCTCACTATAAAAAGTAGGTTTCAAGAAAAACGAATTATGAATTTTGATAGTCACATTAATTGTCTGTAAGTTCTTATGCATAAATGGTGTTTTATGATTGTATGAAATTTTCCTGCATATTAGGCTTTTTCTTATGTTCCTTGATCTGCCATACTAAAGCTATGTAAAATTTCCCGGGTGAGACGTTGCTGAGTATAACATTTTCCCGCATAATACGTTTTTCAGGCAGTTCTGGCGAGGTTTACTTTTATAAATTCAAAACTTTTTGAGGAAAAACATTTTTTTTAGTTCTTTGAAAATCAAGTAGCTTTTTTAGAGAATTAGTGCTACACTTCCAATTTCAACATCAAGTTTCTATAAAGTGCTGAATGTTGCGCCCTTTTAGCCACATTGAACAAGTCTTATTACAACATAAGTTATGTACCCCTCAATTTTTTCTAGAAGAACATCAACAAAAATTTTTTGTATTTTTTAATTTAATTTTTTAATTTTCCTCTTCCCGTGTAATACATTTTTTCACGATGGTTCATTGAAAAACGTATTAACGGGATTTTACTGTAGTTATTTCATAGAATACCTATTATGATTAGTTAAAGTGTAGGTATAGGTCGTATCAACTATTATACACTTTAACTATTTATTTCTTGAAGTATGGAACAGTTGATATGGAAAGTGTCAAGTCCAGGTTGAAGATGAAATTTACCCATGGTTAAGCCTACCATTTGTCCTGGTTTACCCGAAATGTCCCAGTTTAAGGCAATGTTACCACTATCTGAGCGTATGAGCTTTATGTATCAGTTTCTCATTATGTTGAAGTTTGTTTTGTTGAATTTCTATCAATAAAAAAAAAATCAAAATGACGGCCTAACAAGTTTTTTTTTTTTTTGAAATTCTACTAAAAAGATAAATAATTTTATCCACCCTAACACAAAATAATAAGAATGTTCCAAAAATTTTTTTTCCAAACTTTTTTACCCACAAAACCCAACACAGAAATCATTATCTAGCGTATGTAAATTCACAAGAGGAAAATTTAAATATAATTAAAAAATTTTTTGGAAACACAGATGTTGGTTGCGGACCCCATATGCCTCTTTGTGGAACTTAGATTTGGAACCGCTGGTCTAAAATATAATAATTATTCACAGGATTTTTTTTTTTAGAATTTGGGTGTTTATTTAAAAAAAAAAAAAAAAAAAAATTCAGAGAGAGAAAAGTATTTTTTATATAGGTAATTAAGGCGATAGCATCAGTCTATGGTAGGGAAAAGAAGCTAAAAGATTGTAATTTATTTTATTTCATACTTAACGGATTGTGATTCATGAATACAGGAAATAACTAGTAATTGTATGAATTCTCTAGTTGATGTATGAAAAATGAAATCAATTTTATAATTTCCCCGAAATGCCTTGTTATTTTATAGAATAAATAGTAATTTTCTGAATAAACTGAATTTCACACTTTAAGATCCGTCACACACTTCAACGAAAGTACGTTTTATATAGCCACACATTATAGGCAATTACAGATACACAAAAAAGTACTAGTTTCCAAAATAAAAAAAGTAACTGTGGGGATTCGTCCCACCGTGAGGCTCGGCCTCCGCCGACGATCGACGTATCAACAATTAATAAATAAACTACGAACTCGCACATCGTCTATATAGACGATGTGCGGTCACATACGAAGCGGGCTACGTAAATGTATACGTAGCCACTCGCTTATACGTAGCCAGGTGCGGCCCGCATATACCCGCGCCATACAAGCTATGTTCGCCCTACAGTACCCGCAGTTTCCCGGCACTGTACGCTACACAGGTTGGCTGCCTACACACCAAACGACGTAGACTTATTGGGACACGACTTTATCCTTCTGAAATGTGGTAACTCGCCCGGTTCCCACAGTAACCAAACATCAAACATAGTTGAGCTACGTTTTTAGACTTTTCTAATCTTCACAAAGTCGCAGGATGTGAAAACGTAGCACATGATATTGCTGCAATATGTTAATCACAACCGCTAACATTTTGCTGAGGTATGTGACAGACCTAACATATAAATTACGAATTACTTAGGTCAAAACGGAAAAATCGTGTCATTAGATTTCTATTTTTAAATGGAAAATTTTCACCATCCCCTCTCTTATCTCTTTTGTAAGGTCGATTTTAATAAGCCGTTTGCAAGCAAACTGAGTAAAAATTTGGTCAAAATGGGGGAGTAATCAATAGTTTTCTTTTATCGCATGAAATGGGTAATTTTTATCATCCCCGCTCCTAATCGTTCCATTAGGTCAATTTTAATGCTCCGTTTGCAAGCAAACTTAGTAAAAAATTTAAAAAAGTGAAACCGGAAAACATTATTTCCATCCCCGCAAGTAAGATGTTCATTGGTCGGTTGTCCATGTACTCATTCTCACAGGACTTTCTACATGATGTAATACACCTATTTGATTCATAAGATTTTTCTACACTTGCACATGGATTCTGTTGATCTTTCCCTAGTAAGTACCTACCTGAAATCTTTAGAATCTTCTATGTAGATGGTTATTTTACTTCATATGCGATAGCATTTTTCAAATTAAATAAATAGGTACTTTTCAAATACCCCTAAAATGATAGAAGTCATATTTAAGAAAATCTGGACTCGGAAGTTATTTTTCCGCAGGAGCCTTCGTATGTCTAATTGTTTACTTGTACTAAGTATATAAACCTTAGAATTATAATTTTGTATTCTTTTCATGCGTACTCTTCATGAAAATTTTCTCACTTGATTTTTGGCTAGCGATCTCAATAGTGAATAATTTCCCAATATATTTTGTCTTAATAAAAGAATATTCATCACATTTTTTTCTTTTCTCATTTTTACATAGGTTTTCAAAGATAATCTACGTATTAAAATAGGACTAGTATTGAGACACAAGGTCGAGGGTAGGTTTGTTTTTCGCTTCATGACCCCAGGAAACTTTTCGAACGATTGGCTGAAATTCACATATGTATATATGTATATATGTATCGCCCAAAATTTTGTGTTCACGATTCTGAGAAAACTGCCGGGTGAATAGAACTGAAATTTTCAAGAAAGATAGTTCTCATATGGAAGCAGATCTGAAAGAAGTTTTTTACAAATCGTTTCATACGTTTCTAAAATAACTGGAAAACAAAAAATTCTTGGAAAAGTCGTTTTTTCGAGATTCTGAGAAAATGACAAAACGAATTGAGCTGAAATTTTTACGATAAATTTTCCTCGTATTGATGCAAGTTTCTTAGAAGTTTGGTGCCTATTAATTTAATAGTTTTCGAGATAACTGGCGAAGAAAAATTTCTGGAATGAATTTTGTGTTTACGGTTTTGAGAAAACTATCAAGCACATAAGACTGAAATTTTTACAAAAGATAGCTATTATACGGCAGCAGGTCTGAAAGAAGTTTGATGCTCATCGGTTCAGTAGTTCTCGAAAAAACTGGAAACAAAAATTCTCTGGAAAAGTGGTTTTTAGTGATGAAAAATCGATACATCGATATTTTTGTTAAAGACATGGATAACTGTTGATAGTTTTTTTTAATTTCTTAACCTAAAACTTGTTGAGACCACCAATCCTCCTCCCCTCTCACTCCTACGAACACTCGACTATCTTTACCTGTATACTTTTATAACTTTACTTGTGGCTACACTGATACACTATTCCGCCACTCATTCATATATCTCTGTACATGTTCTTTTACCAATTACTCTTCATACCATGCACATGATTTACATCTTTGCTGCTATTACACACACTTCTGAGGTATTTTGAGTACATCTTTATTCTTTTTGTACAATTACTCTGCTACGTCGATCCACAACCTCTATAAAACTAGCAATGAAACATCGATATATCGATATAAATATCGAGTAAACTGGATTTTCTAGCGAAGCATTGCCGCGCTTTTTTTTCTTCGTTTCGAATTTTCAATCATTTCACTTTCATTTTCATTTTGTACTTCTTTAGGATGTTTTGTTGGCTCTTTTTTCACAACGATGTGTCTCGTTGGTGTGACTCGAGTCGTGATGCCAATGCCCAGTTTGACCTCGATTCTAATACATTTTAATTGACAAAATTTCAGTTTTACAAGCAAACATACACCTACTTGTTTCCATATTGTAGTATTTATTTTTAATGAAAGAAAAATGGTCAAATGGAGTATGTATGAATCTAACGAGTGATTCGTTTAACACCGTACCAAAGCCATTTAATATTTGTATCTTATTTTTGGATCCGTTCCACATCTTTCTCGTAGGCTAAAGTGAGAGATAAAGACGTTAAGTGCAATGCTGGGTGTAGCGCAGAAACGGATTCACGTTTATGTACTGTCTCTCCGTATGCTGCAGACTGTACTGTATATTCTAGTATTGACAGAGAAAATATACATATATAGAATAAATATACAGTATACTTGAAGGCGAATGGCGATTTATTATCGGGAATCTTTTAAACGCAGACGACGGCCAAGAATGTTTTTCGTCATCTCGTTAATAAAACGCTTAGCCTATCCAAGCGCCAAAACAGACAGAATGAACGAAAACACTGCGGGTTCATGGCACCAGTTTGTAAAATGACAAGAAATTAAAGGAAATTTCGTAACATTTTTCCTTTTCCTTTTTTTTTCTGATCAATTATTATTTTTTTATTATTAATACTTTCTGCCTAATAAAATGCTACACGATTCAAATTTATATTATAACGGGGGGGGGGGATTCGCCACTAAATAGCCCTTTTTAAGTAGGTTTTCTTTCAAAATTTGTTCATTAAAATCGTTCCGATATAAAGGCCTGGGGTGATACCTGGTATGTTTTAAGATTCATGACAAAATATGACTTTCGGCGCCATTAACCGAAATTCATATGTAAGTAGGTGTGTAGGTATACATATGTTGCCTTCAAAACCCGATTTTAGTCAAAACTAGTTTTAATCAGTCAATACTACTTATTCCTAACCTCTTTTGTCAATACTAGTTTTGACTATTTAAAATTAATAATGACCGAAAAAACATTTTATCTTAATTTTGACTATGCAAAACTAGTATTGCCAAACTGAAAAAAATATTACTCCATCAGAATTAGTATACAAAAATCAATACGAATTTCAATCTTATCAATTTATTGTTAATTACTATCTCATAAGGATTTTTATTTTAAAAATAAAATTTTTGAAAATAAAATTTTAATTTAAAAATAATAATTTCTCACGCGTACTTATGCTTTTATTGTACAGTGGAGGGTTTGGTGAGTAGTCAAAACCATTTCTTAATCATTATACGAATATGTAGAAGGAATGATAGGGAGCTTCTTCCCTTTACCAACTGTGGAGTACATTGTCATGAAGAAGTATTCACTCAAGAAGGCAGTCAACAGCTTTGTGTGTTCTGCCTCATCATACACGTATGGTAGAGCCAAATGCTGGGCAAACACTGGCAATTTTGTAGCCAGATTCGTGAGTTTATATAGGGAAATTAGCACACGCACACGCACACAGACACACATATGTACCCACACATATGTATATGTGTTAAAGAAAGTGCGTCCATTCTTATTCACTGTTGTGACAATTAATAAAAATGATGTAATACGTTTGTGTACCAGCCTGTGACATCACCAAAATCTTTATCTATCAAATAGTCATAGGCCAAACTCTATATCTTACTTGCCTGTATGTCCAAGTAAAAACATTGATACAAACATACAGCATGTGTGTATATGGTTTAAAGTGCAATGCACTGAGAAGAATGACAATGTGTGTACAAGATGTACAGTCCCCCCACCAACTATTTTTTTTTATAATCAACCCAATTTACTTAATGACCATTATATAATAAAAGCATGGGCATATTTCAGAAATTATTTTTTTTAAATTAAAATTATTAGGTATTTCATGAGAATTAATTTTTGTTGTGATTTTTTTAATTATTTAATTCTTTTGAAATTATTTTGGGCTGCTTTTATCGTAGGTATAGGTGGTGGTGATTAGATGGGAAGAATTTTTTTCCCTATGTCTTTATCATGCTGAGAGAGTAAGGAGGTCCATTTCTCCAGCCCTCTCTTCAAATTTTGACCTGAAAAGTTTTGGCCTACTTGTGCTTAATTTGTGTTAATTTGTGCTCACCCACTTCCTTAGATATAAACAAAAGAGTTTGGGAAAGCTGAAGAAATGCTAGCACCTCATTTCAAATTTAAACTCTAAATTTTGTATGCTAATTGTGCTTAATTTGTGCTAATTTGTGCTAATTTGTGCTCATTTACTTGCAAAGATAGGGACTTCAGAAATTTATGTTTCAGCCTTCCATTTCAAATTTTGAATCGGAACTTTTCTAGATAATTGTGCTCAGTTTGTGTTCATTTGAGCTGTGAATTAAAAATTTGACAATGATTCTCTTGTAAAAATATGTGTGATTCAATGTCTCCCCTCAGCCCACCACATTGAATTTTAACCCAAAAGTTTTTATACTAACTGGGTTTAATTAGTGCTAAATTTTGTCACGAATTTTGGAATTTGTAATTTTGACTTGAAACTTTGCATAGAAAGAAGTCCGAGATTTTTTCGGAGTCAAAATAAAAACATTTTTGACTTCTGATAACAACATAAATGACATCATGTAGATGAAAAAGCTTAAGTCAAGACAGTATAATGTCCATAGTAGATAAAATATGAAGATGAAAACTGATGACAACAAGAACCAAATGAAATTCTTTTTCAGACAATTCGACAAAACTGTTTATAAGACATCAATTACAGATTCATCAGGTATAATATGACACCCTGTATAAACAGCAGAATTTCATTTGGATGACAAATAATTCAAACCGAATACAGTGCAATGTAGCATTCGATGCATGGTAAAAACCCCGCCAATAAGATGCATGCTGCTGACATTTATCTGCATTATTTTATTTACATCGCTTCGTAATATTTCGATGCATATGCTTTTTCATCTGCCTTTGCTTGTGGCGACTATCATGAAGAAAATAAGTAGGGGAAACCTGGCTGACAAGAAAAACACGATTAAGGAAAATGAAACTGAGATATCAAGCACTCTTGAATTAGCAATACCCAGTACTATGTTTGTTTTCTCAAATGTCCTTCTCCATGTAGGCGGATAATATCAGGTTAAGTCATGAGTTGAATGTTTAAGTCCTCACAAAGGCAAATTTCATTGCTATTATCATTCCATCTGCAGATGTAGAATTCTGAACCTTCTTTACCTAATCTAGACACTAGGTGTTAGTAGAACTTTCAGATAATTACGTTGGAGACAAAAAACAGCTGGGAATTATTCTTTATATCATGAATGTTCTAGTAATGACAATAAAAGTTTCCTTATGCAGTCATTTATATACTATTTTAAGACGATCTTTTTAAAATACTTGCAGGTAATGAAAACAGTCAACAATACGATCAAATAGAGTTCTTGGCATAAGTAAGAGGAAAATTTGTTGTGTCACCGACAAAACTTTTGTCAAGCTCTGTCCAGATTATTGCAGTGCTCTGTCCCTCTATTGCATATAGTGAGTCTTTGGTTCTGATCCATCCTCATCTACATTAGATTACTTAATTTCACCTCATCCATTCTCAACTATTCAAATGAAAAGTTTCTGAAGCCTAAAGTTTCACATAAAAATGTTTTCACAAACAAAATTATTCAACTCTCATGAAGACAATTTGATAGGTGAAGACAATAGAATCCCTAATGATTTCCCCTATTTAATCATCTACAGTAGTTTTTTTATTATTTTTGCTTACACTTAAACTATCCACTTTCCTTATGTCATTATTCTTTTGTATTACATGTTATTTGTAAAATAATTCTGCTGCTCATTCTTTAAAGTTTCAATCATCTTATGGATCAAAACTTTGTTAAGTCTCTTTTGACATTCGTTGCCTATAATTCTCTGCAAACTAATTTGCCAATTTTATTTGAAGACAAGGTAAGTTATGTTTTGCCATATTCAAGACACTCCACTGCACTTAAAGTATAATTCAGCCGTAGAGTATTTCAAGCCAAAAATAAAATGCCTCAAAATAGGAGGTGATTTCAAGACAAACAGTAAATCAGTGTTTTCAGCTGCATAGTGTCTTATTAGTAAGGTATTATGATGTCATCAACATTTAAATATCAACATACACGAATATCGGACATTATGAGCCATGATTTCAGACACCTCAATAGTACTTGTGCTCAATTTGTGCCAACCATTTCAGAATTTGTGCTCAAAGGTGGTTAACAGGTCAACCCTAAAGTTTCAGTTCTGGGACTTTTTATCACATCTCTGAAGGAAGAAAAACCAAAAAACTGATTGTCTCAAATTGAAAAATATTGAAGAACTTTTTTGGTCATTGAGAAATCTTAACACGCAGGGGCTATGGTATAAATATAATTACATTTGCACACAAAAACTTTTCATTAACATTTAGTCATCAATATGGGTTAAGGACTCAGGTAAATTTTGAGAATTTCATTTTTCTAGTTTTTACCCCAGAAAATGGTATTTATCTTTACAAATAAGAATGCCACATACTTCAAACCCAACAGCTTTTTATTTTTTTCCATATCGAAAGAACTTATTCATTTAACAGAATTTATATTTCTATTTACTTACAAAATAGTGTACTAAAATTGACCTCACGGAGGAGTTATGGAAGATTATGATGAAAATTATTTGTTTTATGGAAAAAGAAAAGGGTGGATATCACTCTTCGAGTTTGAACTCTGAAATTGTGATGGCAACTTTGCCTATGATTGATTGATAAACTCAAAACAATTAGACTAAGTCCCAATCAACATTTAATTACTTCAATAACAGATTCTAATGCAACAAAGTACAGATTATATTAACAGTTGCTGAATCTCCTATTGAGCCCCTTATAAGTTAATAGTTACAAGAGACTGTGTAACTAAAATAGTTACCAGAATGGCCATTCAGAGATTATTTGTGAATAGAAGTTTACATTTTGTCTGCTCTAATTATATTAACGAAGAATTTGCGAATGGATGAATACAAAATTGTGGTGAGAGATGAATGATGTCATGATTGACCGATGAGATGATTCATTATTTTCCCCCTAATTATGCGGCTTGGTCAAGTCAGTTCTTCTAGAAGATTCGAGGAAAGTATAGGTATTGTTATGGGTGATTCATACCTTCTCTCATTTCAATCGTTATGTGTCAACGTATTCTATGGTTAAGTGAAGGTTATGAAAGATGTAGACATGAATGTGCAAGTGAGAGAATTATATTGGATGATGCAATAAGATTCCTATGTGGCATCTGTATTCTGCTTACTGCGTTTCATCATTTTAAGGGAAAATGAAAATTGACTGATGTGCCAACATATGAATATGAGCGTTAATGAGTGGAAATATTTTGTTACTAAGGGGTTAAAGAATTTTCTGTTTTGCTTAAAGTAACTTGTTTTATATTTTCTAAATTACTTTTTTTTTCTGCAATGTTTTATTCATAGTACAATTGATTGTGATGTCAGAGGGCACATTTTTACTTATTTTATTTTAAATTTTATTATATTCTAAGATACGGGACATCCTCGAATTAGTCAAAATTAGAGATAGGATTCCAAAAATTGGTCCTAACCAACTTCTTAGAGCCACAGTTAGTCAAAAGAGTAGTTCAGTGCAAAAATTGGGGGTAGATTTTAACTCAGCCCTTTTGGAAATGTATATGATCATAATTATGTCACCATGTACCTATGAAAAGTGAGTTTTTACCCCTATTCAGAACGATGGGGGACCCAAGAAATGACTGAATCCAAAAATGGACAGTAAATTTGAATTTGGTGGTAAAAAATAAAAACATATCCCAAGAAAATTATATTAATCAATAATTTATGAATACTTGGCTCTGACCTTTTTTGGAACCATGAAAGGCCCAGGGAATGATTTCATGTGATAAATGATTTTAAATTCAATTTCAGAACACAAAAATATATCCTGTGATACATCTTTCAATAATATTTATGAATACTTGGTTCTAAGAATAGATGGTAAATTTATGCTGCATTGATTGGTAATAAAATGATTTTCCATCTAGAATTTGTAAAAAAAAATTAAAAAAATCCTATATCCTGAATTAATGCATGCAGAAAAGACCCTTTAAACCTCTTGGTCATAAATATGAAATAAATACTTCAAGCAGCACTGCAGTGACTTACTTTATTTCAAATTTTTTTTTGTTTTACATTTTTCTTGGAACCTACAGAATCAATAGGCACTAAACTCCTATAATATTTTGTCCAACATAAGAACTACATTTCATGAAACTTTCTGCTCTATCCCTTCAATAGTTTCCTTAAAATCAAGGAATAACCACAATTCCAGAATGTTTTTATTTTTCAGTTTTCTTGAAAACTGCAGAATTAATAGGCACCAAACATTTATCACACTTCCATCTGTTAGATTTGCACCAATATAAGAATAATGTATCGGGAAAATTTAAGCCGGCGTACCCCTTGCATTTTTGGGAAAGGGATGTTTATCCCCAAAATTTGGTTTTTTGCATTTTTTTTCCCGGGAATTTTAATTTTATGAAAAAAATATGACAGTAAAATATTTTACAGCATAAAATTTCCTACAAAAAAAAAAGTGCAGTTTTTGCTCAACAACCCTCTTTCCCTCCAGAGTCTTGAAAACAACCAAATGCAGGTTGTTCTCAAGACTTTCTAATGCGAAAACGGAGCATCAGTTAAAAAACTTTGAAGGTGGAAGGGATGTTGAAAAATTATGGGAGGGGAATGGATGAGTAGAAAATATGTATTGGGTTTACAAATTATCTACGTAGTAAGATATTTACGATATATATTTCATATAATTGTATTAAACATGTTCAGTTATAAATGGTTTTTTTTCAGGACTCGGAAAGAAAATGGAACATTGAGCAAAAAACTGAATGAAATATTTTGTGGGGTCTCATATTGTATGAGGTGAAGGGGCCTGGACCCCCAATAACAGTTGCCACCACAAGGCTGGCAAATATTTGTATCTACTACCTAAAACAAATACACGTAGATTACGTTTGATCGTAATTACTTGCAAATACAAGCGAGTAATGTTCAAGTACCAAATTGTGACCAGTCTCAATAATTCAATTATTTCACGATTCTGTACACAAACCAGCCCATCATTTCTTATCAATACAAAAAACGACGCACCAGACTGCTCTCACAAACATACGTAATCACTACATATGTGTGTTGGTGTGCATGTAAATAAACCCGTATATAAACTGTCCAAACTGGCTCTAAAATCGCCAGTGTTTGCCCAGGTTTTGGCTTACCCTTATGTTTACATATGAAATGGTTGAACATGCAAAATCTATAGATTATCTTCTGGTGAGAATATCTTTCACAACAAAGTATTCCACATTTTTTTTATAGAAAATTTTATACTCAACAAATTCATATTGACCTATCTTTATCTCAAAATCAAAAGTTACATAGAAGACCGAGAAAAACCAAATTTTAAGGGATAGACACCCCCTTCCCAAAAATTCAAGGGATAGGGAGGGTGAAACTTCTAGTATGTTATTCCAGGAGACTCACCCAACAACCCTATGTAGTTGAAGTTTGTGTGCTACTTTTTTTCCTCGTTTTGACGCTGATTTGACTGGACAATTAGGCTGCTGCTCCCGATTTTGATGTGATGAAAATTAAGAGTTCCTAAAAGTAAATAAATAAAATAAAGGGATTAACAATAATCGGAAACAGAAGCCGAATGTTCAATTTCCTGTTAATCTCGACCTTATATCAAAATATCAGTAAGTATTAATAAATTTTGTGAGAAAAGTGATAAAAATCAAAAGTAGTGTAAAACTAATTTTAGACGTGTTCTTTCAACGTTTTCTCGAGTAGATACAATAGAACAATCATACCAACTATCCTCAATTATTTTTCAACAAACTTGGCCGGGAAAAAATGGTCCCCTATATTTGGTACATTCTTACCCCATAGTCAGTGATTTACCCTATCCAGAACTCACTTTAAAAAGAACAGGATCAGAACTGAATTCAAGTTTAAATAGGATTCAATGAACGGAAGAATTAATCGAATCGGAATCCACAAATAAAGTGGATTTGAAATCCAAAATCCTTATACAATCCAAAATGATTCCGCACGGAATTCTGGATTTTGTTTGAGATTCTTGCCCAACTCTGTCTCCGACAATTTGAAAAAAAAATTGAAATTCAATTTTTACTAAAAGATTGAAACAAAAAGTATCAAACTATTAATACTAGTTTTTTTTGCTTAGTAAAAGAAGAAGTGTAGAATTGAGAATTATTTACGAAAAGAGCAGGTTCAGAACTGAAACTTTAAAACTGCAATTACAGCTCTCAGAATCACAAAGCGAAATAAGTTAGGTAAAAATGAATTTTTAAAAATATAATTTTATAAGCGAGTGAAACTCCTCCCAACAACGTCCCATATGTGAAAAAATCGGAAAAAAAAACTTAGACAAGAAAGATAAACTGAAAGAGTGGCGATTCGAACACGATAACTCACGGCTGAGGAACATCGTCACTACCACGTCGCCATATAAACATTTCCAGCAACCGGAAGTAACCGAGCTGAAACAAAAACACCTTGATAGGAGGTAACTGATAACAACAATCAGAGCCCCTAGATGTTAAAACAAGAACTATGTCACATTTCGTCGCCTGAGTGACTGCAATAAAAGCGTATAGAAAATTAAAAGGCGAGAAAATTTCCTTAAATTTTTTGTGATTATACAAACTCAGGTCCATGGTAAAAGCAAACAGAGAGACCTACAGACAGACTGCAGCGAGGGTGCTAAATAAAATATCTCTTACGGTAAGTGCGCGTTTTCAAAAGTGTCAAATTTTGTAATAGCTGCCATTCCAACACTAGTTGACCAATTTGGCTCAAATTCAATGCCAAACCATTCTTTAATAGTCTCCAACTACCATAAAAATTTTAAGCCAAAATCTTTTGAGTCACTAGAGTTATCATGATGACAACAAGGCGGGTTTGCGGAACTTTGAGAACCCCTCCCTCTGAAACTAGCCCATGAATTTCAAAAATTTTAACACCAATGTGTAGCCTATGAGAGCTTCTAACACTGCCCCAAGTTTAATTGCCGTAAGTCAAACAGAGGAGGTCCCATAGGCTCTCAAAAAGTGCCAAAATGAGCAAAAAATAAGAAAAATAAAATATACGGATAGATATATTTACAAGTAATGTGACGGACTTTTTTCTTAACAACAGGTATTGAGGCGTATTTTTAGTAAAATGGCGTACTTTTTGGGTTACCACATTGTAAGCCCCATTTTTCTCGAGAAATAAGAAAGATAATGTTTTGCCCTTTGAAGGCTTATCATATTGGACTTTGAATTATATAAAATCGAACCCTCACCGCCTCTCAACTTGATACACCCTCTTCAGACGACAAATGTTTTAGATTTTATTTCACTGTGGTCTTTGTGATTTTCTCGGGTGAGGGTGGATTCCACAGAAAATTTTATTTTTAACAAAAAGTTTTTTGCTACAATTTTCTACAAATAAAGTAATTTACGTATTTTTCATAGGCCCAATAGTTTTTGAGCTGTAATCGGTAAAACATTTTACAGTACAAAATTCCACTTTTGAAGGGCTGTCAAGGGGAGACCATCAACTTTAGGGGCGGAAAATGTTTTGTTTCATGACGTACCCTATCCGACACACAAACTCTACGCGGTACTTTCTCTAAATTTTTTGAGAAAAAAAATTTTTTTTTTCACGTCAACAGATATGGCGATCTAGAAACAAAAAAGTAACCTGCAGCGAGTGAATGGAAAAATATCAACGATAGAAAAAAAAGGGGCACCATATACTCCCGTTCTAACACGAATGAACGAACATACACAGTAAAAAAAAAGTCGGCTACTTTATCTTTTAATTTCTATAAATACAGCGTATATACATATATATATATATTGTGTAAGTACAGAAGAATTTGAATGACCTACATGTATGTTCACGATCTACGATTCAGGATGGGCGCTTTTCCACAGGTCCCGCCTCCAGATCACGCCATTATACTGAATGCGATAGTTGTACTAATAGTTTCACTATAAACAAGTGTGTTCGATGATGTCCCGAAAGAATTTTTTAAGGGAGTGAAATGTTCGAATTTGCCGACAAAAAAAAATTATAGCCTCATAGCCTATTAAAAACCTCCTTTTTTTGTCAAAAATAATTTGGATTTGTCGACAGCTCTCAAAATTTGCGGATTTGCCGACCTGATTTTCTTGGCTAGGAATTGACTCACCCCCACAACCCTTCAATTGGGGCGTCCTTGGGTATGTTTAAGATCGAGTCCTGTCACAGTTTATTTGTGTTGTTGTTATTGTTGTTATTATTATTTATATTATTATTATTATTATTATTATTATTATTATTATTATTATTATTACTTTTATCTTTATTTTGTTTTATATTACTATAACTCTTTCGTCTACCACCGGATCAGGTATCACACATTCGCACTCATTTGGACCTTGTGTTACTCAACTGTCATTTTGAGTACGTAAGTGCTGCTGTACCCATTTGGCAGCCACCCGGAAATCGCCTCGGTATTCGACACGTCTTCGACGAATAAGTTGCAGATTGCAGAACGTGGAAACGAAGGAAAAGATCGAAATTGCGTACACGTTAAATAGCAACTTATTGGCGCCGTTGAAAAATCGCCTTTTTATTAGCAAAAGATTTCTCTAGTCGCACCTTAGGCGCCAAAAAATGGCTGAAATGAAGTACTGTGTGCCACTATGCATCGCTCTGTAGGCTAATATAACCTGGCATTTATCAATTGTGTCCGAACTGTTCTAGCAGATGGTTTCATAGGCGTAGCGCACTCCGAGAATGGTTTAATGTTAACCGGTAGTGAAATTAAAAATGTGTTCCACATTTAAGAAAATATGACGTGGCAACAGTTCCGATAGAAAGTAGAAAATTACTACCTAAAAAGTTCGTAATAGGCAGATTATAATATCGACGATTGTGCCGAATTTTCCAACTAAGTATTTATTCGAAAATACACCGTTTGAACCCATCATCTCTCTCAAGTCTTACGACATTCTGAAAAATAAAAATTTCCATCCACACTTGACACAGTGTACAAAACTTGGACAAAAAATACCGAAAGATAATACGTATCTGGTATAGGTAGTTAAAGAATTTGGTTCAAATTTCAGCACTAAGTAGTTTGTCTGTATGTATCAGTGATTAGTTCAAATTCACTTGTAAAGAAAGAATACGAGGAAGAAATCTAAACGTTAAATTTTACCAAAATATTCGGTAATTTTTCTTAGTCTCGACAGATTGATTAACTTTTCCTAAATTTGCTATTTCGATTAATACGTAAATAAGTCGAAGAATTCGTTCCGATAATATATGCGAAATCTTCCATTCGGCGCAGCGAAATGAATCAAATGTTATTTATTTTCACGCGACTATGCTTTTGGACTTGAATAAATTTTGCAAATTTATATTCGATTTTAATCGGCGACTTTGATTGTCTGTCTGTTAGCTAGAAAAATTACGCGCGCGCGTAAAAGAGAACTATGAAGGTTGAGGTGTGTGTGGACGTGTGTGGACGTGTGTGGACGTGTGTGGACGTGTGTGGGTGTAGGTGTAAGAGTGTATAGGAGTTCAAATCCCTCTCAAAGGGGCAGAGAAGAGAAAAAAAGGTACGTATGGTATTTCAGGCAAACATAGGTGCCACAGGTTTAATGAGCAAATTAGGTTAATATTAGTATTTGTTTTTTTGTGTTTGTTTGTTTGTTTGTTTGTTTGTTGAGAACCTTCACGGTAGAATATTAAGTTATGTGCGCCATTGGCGGTGTAAGGGTTTAGGTACTAGGTAGCCTGCGCTGCTGCCTTTGATCCTACTGCTGCTGCTGCTGCTGCTGCTGTGAACCACTTGGTAACGCGTTAAAATTTAATCCGCGATACAACCATTTCCAAAGAAATCCCAAGTCCTCGGATAAGTTCGCTACCAGAACGAACAATTTACATTCTCATTCTGCACTCGGATATACAGTATTTTTACGACGTTCGCATTTTTCAAAATCGTTTGACGGTCACAATTTTTTTTCTTTTTCTTTTCTTTTCTTTTATTTTCAGTGGCTCGTCCGACCGCACTCGCAATGACGCCAACACCGCTATTTTCGTGAAATCGGAGCCTTAAATCACGATTTTGAAGATTTTTCAAGTTTTTTTTTTTTTAATTTGTCGTACCCGGTAATCAAAGTGATCAGACTTGGTCGTTCTCGTATTTTAAACAATAAAACAACTAAATCTTTTTCAGATTCCTTTTCTCCATTTTTATATGATCGCTTACGCGAATAAAAATTAACCAAAAACAAGTGAGAGAGTAAAAGTTGGTTTAGGTACCTAAACGTAGATGAAAAAGAAATAGAAAATTTCGGGTTATCCAAAAAAAAAAAAAAAAAAAAAAAAAAAAAGAAAGAAAGGAGAAACATCGTTAAATTAAACGAAGATATGTTTTTTATATATCGCGTAAATATTTGTCATCTTGTAGTTATTTTAATGCTTTTTACGTTTTTACGACATCGTTAAAGCCAATTTTATCAAGGTGGATGTAAAAATGTCAGTAAGACATTAAACAACTTCCACGTATTAGAATTGTACTATGTTTAAATGGAAATAAAAATAAAATAATAAAAAAACTGTTCGGTGTGTCTCCACTCTCCGCGCTGCCGTGTTCTTTTTCGACTGTTTCTTAGTGGAGAGAGAGAGAGAGAGAGAGAGAGGAGTGAGAAAAATGTGGACATTCGAAGCGGACAAAAAGGAAGAAAACGTGAAACTGGTCGACAGTTGGGTAAGTTTTGCTGGCTCTTCAATTAGCGAGAAATCTGTGGTAGTCGAACTGGCGTGCAATTGCAATATTTTCGCTATTCGAAGCGCAGACGTGAATTAATTGGATGGGTGATCGCTAATTTACGCGCGGATACAGAGAGTGGCCAGGCTTTTCGCTGTCTTCCTTCGTAGTGTCGCAGACCTACCGCTACATAGGACGGCCGGAACGTCCGATGCTACGACTCGCAGCCAACAGTCGATGTCAAAATCGGATGTTACGCGGCTATGCACGCTACTTCGCTAGGACCTCTCTGCTATTGCAGACATTTTCGAAGTGAAAAATCGGCCGGTCGAAGATCGGATGCTGTAGCTGTACCCGTAGTCGAAGACTAGATGCCACTGCGTCTGCAGGGTCTAAGTGGGGCCGCCCACAGTGCACGAGCTTCTCTCAGCAGGTACGAATAGGAAAGCTTCGCTCCGCTTCGTCTCGCTCCCTTCAATCATCCTTACATTTCTCAGCGTACCAAAAGGTTGTCACCGAACCCTCCTCTTCGACGTGTTTTTCGGGTAAAGTCGCAGAAAATTCGACCGAAAGCTCGCTTACCTTATTGGCCGGCTCAGCCTCTCGCGCCATTTTTTCTCTTCTCTTTTTCATAGTTCTAACCCGATTGAAGCTGAGGCCGCGACCCGACGTCACTTCCTGTCGCTCCATCATTTTTTCACACACATTTGGGCCCGAATGCAAATTCAACATTTGCTGTAAATTTTTGTTTAATTTGATTTTCGTTTGAACGTTTCATCACATCGAGTTCTTTTCCCTGTTTTCTTGATTCTTTCCAGTAAAGCCGTTGAGATTTTCCTGTTACACTTTTTGTTCACACGCGGTGATTGTGTGTCTTGAATTCGAAAATTCACGTTACAATACAGCATTTTGCAGGCGACTCTTTAACACCCACCAAATGGGAATTTCAAATGGTGTGTGGATAAACCGACTTATTCTCTACATGCGTCGCTAAAATTTTGTGTTGACAGTTTTGAGAAAACTGCAGAACAGATAGAAAATAGTCCTCATAATAGGAGCAGGTGTGAAAGAAGTTTGGTGCATATTGGTTCGACACTCCTGAAAAAAAATGGAAAATAAAAAATTCCTAAAAATTAGTTTGTCCGGATCCGGAATTTTGAGAAAACAATAAAAGGAATTAGTTGTAACTTTCACGATGGATTATCCGTATGTAGGGGCAAGTCTGATAGAAGTTTGATGCCTATTACATTGGTAGGTACTTTCTAATAAAAGTGGAGAAAAAAAATCGTCGGAAAAAATTTTTTTCACAATTTTGAAAAAACTACTAGAATGATAGGGTTAACATTTTGACGAAAGGTATTCCTCATATAGGAAGAGATCTGGTACGAGAGTTTCCGAAAAAACTAGAAAACAAAAAGTCCTGGAAAATCGTTTTTAAGCGATAAATTTTGTGACTTGCTCCAGCGGTGTTCAAAAATACTGATAGAATTTTAATAATAAAACATCGATACGTTGATAGTTTTTCGTAACTTTTTGCTTGAAGCTTGAGCAATGAAATATCGATAAATCGAAGTGTTTGTCAGATATCAATAATTACTATAATAGTTTTTTGAAATTTTTTCACGTATTCTGAATACAGGTTTGTTTCCAAGTAGGTTTTCTTTAGAAAATCTACTTATTACGCTAGGTGCGGTATTAGCCCCCAAGGTTGAGGGTAAGTACGTTTTTCGTTTTATGACATCAGGAAAATTTTGGCATCGATAACTCAAACTGGTATATATCTATGCGAGTCAATTTCTTGTTCCCTCGGTACGAGTAGCAATTTTCGTCCGATAATCACCAAGTTTGGTACGAACATTTGCACTAAGCCAAGGAACAAAATTTGTTGATGTTGGTAAGGATCGGCGGGACGGTACTCGCAGTACCACCATTTTTGTTTTTATATTGGCCATAAAATACGGAATTTCGGAACCATATGTACGAAATTTGAAATAAGTATTTATTATAATTTATTCTAGCATGTTGCTAATTTTGGTGCGGATCGACCCGACCGTGTTTCCGGTAAAGCTTTTTTTTCCTCTCTTTTTTCTAATTTGCATGAACTTTTCTTTTTACAAAAATTAACCACTCGTTGATGTTTTCTTTTTTTTATTTCATAATTTTGTTATATTTATTTGGTTTCATTTGAAATTATAATACGATTATTTACCATACTTTATCGTCATAATAAAACTTTCATTTTAAGAAATAATGCTTTTATATTTTGCATTATCTAACGTTTTGTCAGCAGCTAACACATTTCATACGCAATTCTTTTTCTCGAAAACCTACTTTTTCCAGCGAGGCTTGCTGCGCTAGAGTTTTCTGGCGTTCAGCTAGCTTGACGGCCCTGTGGACAGAATTAACGTTTCGCAGTTGACAATTTGAGGGAAACAACCATCAGAGCTACGATGTATTAATAAGGTAAGGACAGAATGTATTATATGGATCCGATATAATATAGATTATTACTATATGTAGTAAGTAGAAATCATTACGGCGCAGTTGTCTTCGTGTAGGTACAGTTTATAGGCTAGATTTAATGATTTTGCGTTTTAATTGTCAGAAAATTTAATAAATTTCAAGCTGACAAAAACTTCTTATTATCGGTCCTATAGTCGGGGGGGTGCAGAGGATGGCAATGTTTTTTAATTGTTCGCCTCTTCTGTGAAATTATGTTTTGGCCATACCGGACTGCTTATTTTTATTACCGTATTATTCGTTGACTAAGACTCGATGTCGACGAAAAAGTTAATCTCATAATTGAACAGCAGATAATTTCGCTTGATGGGCAATTAAAACTCGAAATATTTTTCTGAATTTATCAGTTCTTCTAATTATGGATGTCGTGGTTTATCCGAAAAAAAAAAAAGAAAAAGAAAAAAAGAGAAAACTCTAGCGCAGCAAACAGCGCTATATGAAAGCAGGTTTTCAAAATCATTCATCTCTTTCTCCATGTATTTTCACGTTTCTTTTAACTTCTCTTTTTACATCTCATTATACATTTTTATATTACTTTTTTTTTTTTTTTACATTCGTTTTAAATCTCTTTTTGCAAGATCTGTTTATAATAGTTATTTGTGATACAAGAGTAAAATTGCAGCAGTTTTTAATTTGAGTGTGATTTTTGTAGCACGAACCAAAGGCGAGTGATGGAAATCACACTAGTATTAATCACCTACTATAGACACGTGTTTCACACACTATTTTTTGCAACACCCCTTGCCCCTAAAAAATAAAAAAAATTAGATAAATAAATATTTTTACAAATGAGAAACATATAAGCGCAAACTATTAGCTTCGTTACAATCAAACCATGAGGCATAGCGGCTATAGTGCTGTCCTAAAAAAGCAGATTTCCGAGATTCGATTCCCCTATTACGGTGAAGGTTTTATGGAAGAAAAAAAAATGAAAGAAATTTACGATGTTAGACTTGAGTGACCAAAATCACCTACTTTATACACTTGTATCACAAATAACTGTTTTGCAGATATATATACATCTCTTTTCACATTAGTTTGGATAGTTTTTGAATTTGTATCAAAAGTTTTGGTTCTTTCTTTTTTTTTCAATATTGTTTTTCATAAATATCTGTCAGCATTCGGTAAATTCAGAATTACCCACGTAGTGAATTTTAGCCTTATATATAGAATGATAAACGCATCTCAACCCTCTCAATGGAACATTTGGCAGCCCACAAGGTTAAACCAATTGACCAATTTTCATAATACACGATATCAGTTTTTATCAATTTCAGAACCAGCTATATATATATACTAGATTTTAGCCTTATCGAATGATAATTACGCTTTAGCTCCATGGGTGGAAACTTTGTCAGCCCTCGTGACAGAACTATAGTCGACCAATTCTCATCAAACTCGATACAAGTTTTAATTACTTTTAGAACCAGTTATCTATTGAATTACAGTTACATCGAATGATAATTACGCCTTGACCTTTATTAGTGGAAGAACAGATTTTCAACAAATGCAGTCTTATCCGAGATTATGCCCAAATCTATCCACATACTAAATTTTAGCTATATTTAACAAAAATTATACCCTCTATCGTGCTTACAAAATAAATACCTGACATACATACATATGTACCAATGAATATACATATAATTGTATAATTATGTAAATTTAAAAGTTATGCGACGGATGTTTCTCTTAACAACAGGAAATATGGCATATTTTTGGCAATATGACGGACTATTTGGTCAGGCACATTACCATCACCCTTATCTCAGGAACAAACGAAGATAATATTTTGCTCCTTGGAGATTTATTGTATAAGGAGCTAATTATATAAAATGGAATGATTATTACCTTTCAAGTTGATACTCCCCCTCAGCCCCCAAGATGTTTTAAACCATACTTCACAGTTGTTTTCCTGATTTTCTTTCTTAAGGTCAATTGTACAGTACAGTTTATTCCTAGTGAAAAATTTTCTCATAAGATTTTCTGTAATTTACGTCATTTACACATATTTTATAGGCGCCATCAGTGGCGGATTTACCAATAGGTCATTAAAGACATGGTCTATAAACGCAAAGGAAAAAGAGGGAAAAATTAATTTTTTTTTCACACGTTTCGAATTGGTGACGTATTTTTTAATGATCTTTTATATTCTTTTAGCTGATAACACTATATTGAGATAGACAGAGACCCATTTTTTTCCCTCTCTCTAACATCTATCATCATCTTTCTCATGCCGCCTCACCCCAGTCACCTCACTTTCTTAGATTTAATTTCTACAATTTTGTTTTATTCACGATGACGTACTTATTATTGTGAATTCTTTTCATTTATATACCTAATGCTTTTATTTGCTTATAATCTTGCTGTTGCTGCACTCTGCTTCACATTGTGAATTTTCACTCCGCCAAAAAATTGTTTGAAATTTAATTTGCTTTTACCTTTAGATGCAGCTTGCTCATCTACTTTATCACTTTCTTAACTGTAGTTTGATTTGCTTAGGCTCTTTTTCGACGTTTTTTGCAGCACAAATTAACTAACCTCTTATTAAAGATTACCTACTTGCTATATTCAAACATTCGATGTCACAAAATTATGCGATTTGTGGAAGATAGCAATGGCCCATATCTTTTACTGTTTAAGACAGTTTATATGGTCCTGCATCTTCAGTTATTGTTTGGTTCTTGATCGGGAATATGTAGGAATATTTGTCTTGAATTAACCTCCTTGAAAAATCATTTCATTTAGTTAGTGAGAAGTCCGAGATTTTTTCGATTTCAAAATAAAAATATTTCCGACTTCTGATGATGACATAATACGACAAAATCTTGTAGCGCACCACAATTTAAAGTCCAGAATAGACTTATAGCTCACAGCAGGTCCTTAGAGAGGAAATTTGGGTCCGAGTGAGAAAAAATTTATGAACCCCTTAAGAATTTGAAAACTATATTTATGTGCAGGTATAGTATCAAGAATTTATCTCTGAGAAAGCCTATTTTGCGAGTGGAGAAATAAAAAAAATTTTTTGAGGTTTTTTAGAAAATTTTTCATAAAAATCTACTTTTTTTTTTTGAGAATGCCGAGCCCCTATGAAAATAGATGTATGGCAAGTACATCAAACAAAGACAACTAGAAAGACAGCTTTCATATTTTAATTATGAAAAAACACATTTACAATACAAGAGTATGAACTGAATGAAAAAAGGATAATGAGAAGCGAAAAGAATAAACAATTTTGTGATTATGATTAAGAAGAACAAAATAAAAATGCCAGTCTGGCCAAAAAATAAAAATGAAAAAAATAAGGGGAAAAACTAATGTAACAAATTCCGTCATGACCCAAAGGAAGTCATAAAAACAACATTCTGAACAAAATATAAAAATATACTTTTTAAATATAAAAACTTACAAAGAAAGTAATTCTAACAAATATTAGCAATTGATAGGTAATTATACAAGTTTTTGGAGTGATCGATGAAATATAAAATACTTAGTTTGTGACATCTGAAAAAGTCACACAATAAAACAAAACAAACCAACAGAAAGACAAAGGTAAAAGTTTACAGATACCTGTATGCCCAAGTGTAGGAAAAGACATTTTAGGAGGTAAAGAGGGAAGCAGCACAAGCAACACAACACTAAATGAACTAGTAAAAACAACCACCCCTCTCACTCCACATGACAGTTTATTTAGGCTATCATTTTGCAAATTTGGTTCCCACAAAAAAAAATACGAGCAAACAAAAGCATAAAGAAAGAGTTTATATCACTATAATTGTGTCCACAATGTTGCAGCAACCAGGAAACAATGCGATCTCTGGAGGTTGTGATTCTGCACCTCTCAAGTCAATTTGGCTGGTATAGCCTCGTTGACAAATAATTAATCAGCCAAATTTAGCAAAATTTAAAAAACTCAACACTCACTACAATCTCAAGCAATTGCTCTAACTTGCTTCGCCTAGTTACTAGTGTTGTATCACGTTAAAAATGTGATTTAAGAGGCTTAAGACGATGGAATTTTGATTTGATAACTGGAGATTTACCTCTCTGATCAATGTAACTAGATCTATTATATAAATTATGAAAAACAACATTGAGTAGGCTAATGTACCTATAGGAAAAGAGACGAGTGCTTAGGTGGCACTATTTTAACTTCAAATCGGTAAAAACTACTTGAAACCTTTTGAACAAAAGAATTTTGAGCATACAATTCATGAGAATTTAGATTACATCAGATGTAACAAATTACTATGAGAACAAATAAGTATTTTGAGTAAATTATGTGATTTTAGAAAGAGCACTTTCGGACTACAACTTTTACACAGCCCAATTTAGGAACCACACAATAACTAACTAGCCTAACAAAGTGAATCATGTGTGTTAATGTGAAAAGGTTATCAGTGATCCACTTCCACAAATCATATCATCTCTAACATCATGCCACGTATTTACAGCCAATAACCTGTAAAAAAAATCGGATAATATTTGGCCGCTGCAAGATTCAAAATTTAACAGATCAACAACCTGCAAGTGAGTGACTCCACAGGCTAAAAATTACAATGAAAATTAAGAAATATAGACAAACAGCAAGCAGAGGGAAATGTACACATATTAAAGTGGTGTGGAGCAACAGGCAGATACAAAGCAAGCCAAAAGCAGCTTCAATAATAAATTAATGAAAAAAATAAATAAATAAATAAGTTGGTAGCTGTAAAAAGGTAATTTGGAGAGAAATTAAATAAAAGGCGAGTGATGTGAAGGGCGACATAAAAAAAATGTGATGAGAGGTGAGAGAGATCAATATACAAAAAAAAAAAAACATGAACACATTACATGCTTCTTAAGTTAGTATATTGACAACTATTACTAGTCCATTAATATCTAGATAGGTTACAGTTACAATACCCATTGGCCAATCCATTACCGAGATGCTGGGCAAGTAGATTAAGATGATATCGTTGATCTCCAAATTTGTGCTACATTGCTCCCATTTGTTGCGAGATTGAAGTTGATTAAGGTACAAGGTATGTCAGGACTTCCAAAATGAAGTAACAATGGCTTTCATCAATCGATAGAGAGTAAGGAGTTTGACTGACAAGTTTTCACTATAGGAACTTCGACTAATGAGCTTCTAACTAGAAAGTGACCTGGAGTCAGTGGTTCAGTTACTAAGTTAGTAGTTTGTTACGCTACTGGTTTTGAATTCATAATAACTTCTACTCCAGTTAACACTATGCTAAATTCATATGTATAAAGTAATTGGTTACCAATAGCTTTAAATAATTAACCTTGCCCGACTTAATGGCAGACTCTCATAATCCACCTTGATAAGGTCTGCGTGATGTAATGAATTTCCAATTAATCAATTTGGAAGTTGCTAAGTTGGTAATTTTGGAATGATCGAGAAAGTTATGAGTTCCAACAAACCAACACCTACATGGCTACATATCAAACTTCTATGAGATTTGGTCGTATATGAGGGACTACTTTTCCTGAAAATATCAGCCTTATCCCTTTGTAGTTTTCTCAAGAATGTTATAAAAAAATTTTTTCCAGCAACTTTTTCTCTTCCACTTTTCTTGGAAATTACTGAACCAATAGGCACAAATCTTATATCAAACTTGATACTATAGGAAAAATGTCTTTTTTTAAATATCAGCCCAATCACTTTTCAAAAAACCACTTTTCTAGACTTTTTTTCTCTCCAGTTCTCATTAAAACAACTAAGCAAATAGGAACCAAACTAGGTCAATTTCTCCGCCGCCCCCCATTTCAAATTTTGACCTGAAAATTTTTGGCCCAATTGTGCTCAGTTTGTGCTAATATGTGCCATCAATTTTAGAATTTGTGCTCACCCTCTTCCTTAGATATAAACAAAAGAGTCTAGGTGAGGCTGGAGAAATGCTAGCCCCCCATTTCAAATTTTGACTCTAAACTTTGTATGTGTAACGGCCAAAAGAGGTGGTTTAGTACTGGAAACTAACCTCTTTTGGGGCGATTACACTTCCTTCGATATACGATAACATTCACAGGAATATTATAGTATTCGAGAATTATTTTAAATAATTGAATTTTATTATCCACAACTATTGTGGACCTTAACTAAATGAAAGACTTTAATTAAATTGAAAACACAATAAATTTTATCACTTTACTTTTAAAACACAATATTAAATTTACAAGTATTCATTCACAGTCTAAGACTGGAAGAATATTGCAGGTAGAGTATACGACTGACCAGTTTATTTACAATAAAATATATTACACTATTACGCAGTGTCAAGATTACAATTACAATACAATTATTTTACTGAAAACCAGAGTTTATATACCTGTCAAGGTATATGGTTTTCCATGGTGTTGTGTATGAAGTAGGGATTTGCTGATTTAGGTATTTAATTATTTCTAGAATATTCGGGTACCAGAATGTTCAGGTACTCGAATATTCCATTAGAAAACGTGTAGTGGTTGTTGGCAGGAAGTAACGGTACTTTCGCCAGTTGACAATACATGTTAGGGAAAGAATTTGCTTAGTAAGAAAAACGTATTTTTCTGTGAATGAAATATGTACGTATATATTAAAATATGACGAACATATTCGTTACAGTATGCTAATTGTGCTTCATTTGTGCTAATTTGTGCCGTTAATTTTAGAATTTGTGCTTATTTATTTTCAAATATAGGGGCCTCAGAAATTTATGTGTCAGCCCCCCATTTGGAATTTTGAATTGAAACTTTGTATGCTAATTGTGCTTAATTTGTGCTAATTTGTGCTACAAATTAAAAATTTTATACTCATTCCCTTTCAAATATATTTGTGGTTTTATGTCTCCCCTCAGCCCCCTATTTTGAATTTTGACCCAAAATTTTTCATACCAACTGGATTTAAATAGTGCTAAATTTTGCTACCAATTTTGGAATTTGTTATCACCCCTTTCTTAATATATAAAAAAAAAGTTTGTGGGTGGGGCTGGGGAAATGCTAACCCCACCCATTTTGAATTTTGACTCAAAACTTGGCATGCTAATTGTGCTCAATTTGTGCCAATTTGTGCCAACCATTTTAAAATTTGTGCTCACTTCCCAACTCAGATAGGGAGGATGAAAGATTTCCCCTCAGCCCCCTTTTTGAATTTTTATACAAAAATTTGCCTACTACTCTTTTTTGATTTGTGCTTAATTGTGCCAACAAGCTTATAATTCCTGTACATTCAAATCTTTAGTAATTTGCATAACAAATTTGGGTGGGGCTGGAGAAATTCAGCCCCACCCATTTTGAATTTTGACTTGAAATTTTGCAAACTGATTGTGCTCAATTTGTGCTGATTTGTGCCAAACATTTTATAATTTGTGCTCAATTATTAACTGAAATAAGGGGTGAGGAAGGTTTTGTCTTAGCCTCCCCCTTTTGGAATTTTGAGCTGAAACTTTTCCCATTATTTTATCTTAAATTGTGCTTATTTGTGCCAACTTTCTTTTTTGAAATTTTAAAGTTGCAATTTCGAGCAACTAATAATAATTACCTATTTCTGCTGTATCCTAAATAATAGTCATTTATAACAAAATTTTCAGTAGGGTCAAGAAAATTCAAGCCTTCCATTTTAAATAAGAGTTAAATTTTATTACAATTTTTATGACAGTTTGTACTAAATTTTTACCTTGGTACTTTTGAGGGAACTATACTTAACCCATACTTTGCAGTATGTCAGATTTTCTTAATTTGGTATTTTCTGGTTGTTACTAAAAAACTTTGTAAGTACATGTAAATTTTTCCATTGATCACTCTCTATTGACAGTTTTTTCCATTCAAGTTGCCAAATTAAAAATATTATCATAAAAACATTTGAGGAATACCTTACGTCATGGAAAGTAAAACCAATAAAGAAGGTGTTCAACAGAACAATTTGCGTGTTTATGCTAATATACCAGAAAGGTATGAGGGAGCCAAGACCTTGGCAAACACTGGCAATTTGGTCTATGATTTTCTGGTCTTATATAGCCGGCTCCCTACACGCACACATACACACCTATGTAACATTTACATAGGTATAGTTTAGATAATTTATTTGTACTTTACGGTTGTCATGGCAACAGTAAAGTACGGAGAATGCATCTTCGTATCGGTCCGTGACATCGCCGAGATAATTATCTATCGATTTGTCACGGTCCGAGATTTGTAACTTATCTATCTGCAAAAATAGACAAGTACAAACGAACATACATTTTTGTTTGGTTTAACGTGCAAGGCACGAATAATTGTCACCGAAGGTGACGACTGTCGTCGATAGGCCGAGCCTATTTCCTCATACGAGTGATGGTCTAATCCCCACAGCTACTCCCCCCCCAGTTTTTGCGTCGTAAAAACGATTAATCGCATGCCTGGGGAATTAGAGGTTTTTTAATGCTGTTTTTGCTCCTTCTCCCATTTGGCGAGGGCACTTCCGACAGCTGCTCCAACGCATTCGTATGACTCTATACGTTGGGCTAGTCGTCGAAGGAAGTTGTCCCTGCTCTTCTGTCCCCTTTGTCTAGGTGGTTGGTATTGGGGATGACAGTAAGGATGGTTACAGACTGGGAAGGTGGGGCAGGGTTAAATTGTCCGGAGGTGGTTAGCAGTGGCGAATTTGATTAGGGGGTTGCCATGAACTGCTGCGTGCGGATGGGTTTTGGGGCTGGGGGAGGAGTTGCTTGGAAAGCAGGGTCCTCGTCGGCGAATAAAAATTTTGCTCGCTCCCTCATTGCCAGTTTTGGGATCGCCATCTTTGGGGTTGCCAAAGATGGTAACTCTTTAATGGGCATTTTGGGAGGCGAGATAAGGGGTGGTAGTTCTTTCGTCATATGGTTGACAATTTTTTCTACCGGGGATAGGTCCGTATCCATTAACAATTCTTCTTCGATTCTGGCCAAATGTTTTTCATGTTCTATGAGACACTGTTGTTGCATATTATTAATTTGCGCAACATTGTCCCTAGAACATGAAGGAATTTGAGAATCAAAATTGGCGGACAATTGTTTCTGGCTTGTAGACGACATTTTTTAGAAAAGGAAGAATATAGGAAGAGAAAAAATAGAAATACAAAAGTTCGACAGTCAAGGCAACGGTAGAAAAAGCAAGTGCGGACTTGGTGAGATTTATTTCCGTTTGTTGCATTAAATTTTTCGTTTTTATTTGAGCGAGTACGTCCATGGAGGGGATAGGTATAAAAATTCACTATCGTTTGCAGTTTTTCCCAAAAAATTTTGTTCATTTTCTGCAAAGTTAGACGTGTTTGAACATTATGAAGTTGTAGGTAATTCGAGATGAATAGAAATTCATCTCCGCTTCTGACGTCATCGGTAAGATAAACATTTTTTTTCTTTTTGTTTGTTTAACAACAGATACACGTTGCGATGTTTTGTTGTCATCAAGCGCACGTGGGTTTGTTGATACCTGTTGTTTTATTGTTCACGCACTTTTTCTTATCGAGTGATTCCACAGTCGTTGTTTTTAGCGGGTTTTTTATTTTGTGTGTTTTATTTATTTTGAAGGATTTTTATTTTCTTTTTTGCTAGTTGCTCAGATCTTCGTTTTGGATGCTGATTTTTTGCTTTTTTACTTCCTAGGGGCCTGCCTCTTTTGCAGGGGCTTATGGGATCCGTAGGGTTATAGTTTATTGTGATGATGTCGTCTGAAAATTTTACTGTCTTTTTCTTTTTGGTGAATTTATTTGTTTGTGAATTTTCTTTTTGTATATTCTGTGTTTCAACCAGTTCTTCCAGTACTATTTGTGTATTTATAGTTTCTCGAGGAACTTGTTTTTCCTTTTATTTTCCTAATTATTTTCTTGTCGTCTGTTACCAAATATGCAGGTTTCAATCTATCAATTGATATTGTTTTATTTTCACCTGCTATTGATATCACAAAATTTTTGTTGTCACGTGATATCACTTTATAAGGACCGGCGTAGGGTTTTTCCAGTGAAGATCTTATTTTTTCGTCTCTTACAAATACATGTGAAGTAGTGGCCATATGTTTTGAGACATAGATCTTTGGCTGGCCATGTCGAGCTGCCTGTGTTAGAAATTTATTGGCATCGTTCGTATGTTTTGAACTAGGGTTTTGGGGCTAGTTTCTGTCGGATTTGTGAAAAAGTCCCCTGTAGGCGTAGCTCTTCGCCAAATGCTAATTGCGCTGCAGAATGTCCTGTATCTGATTGGAGAGCTGATCGTAGGCCTAAGAGGATGGTTGGAAGTACCTCTATCCATCTTTTTGTGTCATGAGCCATTATTGAGGCTTTCAAAGCTCTATGCCATCTCTCAACTTTTCCATTTGCTTAAGGATGGTAGGCTGTGGTATGACTGTGTTGAATACCAAGCTTTTTTGATAACTCTTGAAAGAGTGAGCTTTCAAATTGGCAACCCTGGTCTGTAATTATGACTTCAGGTACGCCATATCGGGCAATCCAATTTTCATATAGTTTGGCAGCTATTGTTGGTGCTGTCATTTCATGTAATGGTATTGCCTCGGGCCATCGAGTTGCTCTGTCAATCATAGTGAGGAGATATCTGTGTCCTTGTGAAGGAAGCAATGGGCCTACTAAATCAATATGGATTGTTTTGAACCGCTCTGTTTGTTTAAAAGATTTGAGTGGTGATCGAGTATGTCTTCCTACTTTGGACTCTTGGCAATTCAGGCAAGTGCGAGCCCAGTTGTTGCAGTCAGACTTAAGTCGAGGCCAGACAAATCTTGATGATATTAGATTAGCAGTATATTTGGGGCCAGAGTGCGATAAATTGTGCACGCTGTTAAATGCCAATTTGCGATATTTTTTCGGTAAGAATGGCCTATTCTTGTCTGTACTGATGTCACATGTTAGTAAGACATCAGTACCGGGAATTTTTTGTTGCCTCAATTTAAGACATGTGTTTTCATTTGACAATAACTCTTGCAGTTCTGCATCCTTAAGCTGTTCTTTTGCGATTTCAGCATAAGGTAATTGGGCAGGGGCTGAGATAGCTTCGATTCTACTGAGTGCATCAGCTGGAGTGTTAAGTTCTCCACTTATATACTGGATGTCAGTAGTTAGTTGACCTATGTAGTCTAACTGTTGTGCTCTTCTCAGTGATGCTGGCTCGGCTTTCTGCGTGAAGGCATGTATTAGGGGTTTATGATCTGCATACACAGTAAAGCATCTACTCTCTAGTTGGTGCCTGAAATGCTTCAGTGCAGTAAAGATTGCCAGTAATTCCCTATTGTAAGTACTGTAATTTTTTTCTGTTTTTGGATAGCTTTCTGGAGAAGAAAGCGAGCGGAAATTTTTGGTCATTTTCCTTTTGGTACAATGTTGCACCAATTGCAAAGTCAGAGGCATCGGATGTGACACATAGTGGTAGACTTTCGTCTGGGTGAGCCAAGAGGGCTGCATTGGCCAGCAAATTTTTTCTATTTTCAAATGCTTTTTCGGCTTCTTTATTCCATTCGAGTGGAGTTTTATCTCTTTTCTTTGATGTTTTGATTAAAGCAAACAGCTTACTTTGTTCAGCTGCTGCGTTTTTCATGCAGCGCCTGTAAAAACTTACCATCCCTAAGAAACATCTGAGTTCAGCTACGTTTGAGGGTTTTGGAAAATTTAATATTGGCTCTACTTTGGTCTTTAGTGGGGCTATGCCTTCGGTTGAGACTTTGTAGCTGAGAAAGTCAATTTCGGTTTGGGCATATAAGCTTTTACCTACGTTAATAGTAAGGCCAGCAGCGTGTATATGTTGTATAACGGCTCTTACATTCTTCTCATGCTGTTGCTCACCGCCTTCTGAGCATATGCAAATGTCATCCAGATATGCATATGCAAATGGCAAATCCCGAAACAATCCATTGATGAATCTTTGGAAGGTTTGAGCTGAATTGCGGAGTCCAAAAGGCATTCGAAGGTATTCGAATAGTCCAAAGGGCATTATGAGTGCTGTTTTTGGAATATCCTGTTCGGCCATTGGTATTTGGTGGAATGCCCAGTTTATGTCTATTTTGGAGAACATCGTTTTACCCTTCATATTTGCATTGAAGTCCATTATGTTTGGAACTGGGTAACGATCAGGAACTGTTTTGGCATTTAAGGCTCTGTAGTCACCAACAATTCGCCATTCTCCACTTGCTTTTTTAGTCATGTGGATTGGGGAACTCCATGAACTATTTGAAGGTCTGCAAATACCTTTTATAATTCGTTCATAATATTCCTTGGCTGCTTTGAGCTTGTCTGGCAGGAGCCTTCTTGCTCTAGCGTGGCATGGTGGTCCTTTTGTTTGTATATAATGAACTGTGTCATGTTTATATGTTGGGTGCCTGCGAATTGATGGTTGAGTGACTCCAGAATAGTCTGACAGAATCCGTAAGAATCGTTCGTCGACTTTACTACAACTGGAAATAGCTGTGTCCAGTTGAGACACTAGTGTTTTGCCTTCCACACAAAGTTTTGTTTCATTATCAATCAATTTGCCATTTTTTAGGTCAATGATTAGGCCATAGTGGGCTAAGAAATCAGCGCCCAGGATTGGATTTGGAACATCCGCAATTGTAAAAGACCAAGTCATGTCTCTTCGTAATCCGATGTTGACTTTGATTGTTTCAAGTCCGTAGGCTGGAAAGTTTTGACCATTCACAGTACGGAGATAGTATTTCGGAGTGTGTATCTTATGTTTTTTATTTGCTGGCAATATGCTTAGGTCAGCGCCTGAGTCTATTAGATACTTTCTCCTACTTGTCCTGTCCTTTAAGAACAGGCGGCATGAGTAGTTTTCCGAGGGGTCTTCGGCCGCATAGATGGCCCCTCGTTTTAGTTTGACGATTCGGATTTGTAGGTCCTGCCCCACCATTGACATTTGTTATTACATTTGGTGGCGGCTTCGCCAAATCTGTTGTGAAAGAAGCAGTTCTTTTCATCCCAGTTTTGAGAAGGAGATTTGGATGAAGTTTTTTGGTTTTTAGGGGGAGTCGGACTCTGATCCCTGCGAGAATTTCCGTCTCTTCGGTCTCTTGACTGGCTTTGTCTTTTCTTTTCAGTTCTGCTTCTAAATCGGTTATTTCGCTGATTGTTATTTTTATTTTTATTATTATTTTTGTTGTTATTTTGCACTTGTGTAGTATGCTGGCTATTTGTGCTCTCAGCTGTGCAATTTCTCCTGTCTCTACTGACACTGTATTAATCGAAGGAGAGTTCTTCGAGTATTGTAGTGCATTGTCAGCACTTTTGGCTAAATAATCTAGATCGGCAGATTCGTTTATTATTGTTGATCCTACTGCTGCCAATGCCTGTACAACATGTTGTGGTAGTTGTTTACAGAATTGGTTTCCAATTACTAAAGGGACTACTATGTGGTCAGCCTTTTTTCGTAATTTAGCCATGAAGATGGAGGGTTTATCGTCCCCTATCTTCATTCCACCCATTATTTCGTCTATTATTTCATTTTTTGTTTTACTGAATATGTTTTTTACTTGTTTGCAGAACCAACCATATTTATCGGTTTCTGCCTGAGGGCAATCCATGATATTTGGGATTCCTCTTATTATTTGTGGGGGCATGCCTCCACAAATGTGTGTATATCGTTGGTTGGCTTGAATGTTCTCGGTTTTGAATCTACCGTCGAGAAGAGTCAACCAGACATCGACTTCATTTGGGAGGAATTCTGGTATATCGATCCTCCGTCTATAGAATGCCGGATTTTGCTCAGTTCTTGAATTTAGCAGTTGTAATATTTGAGCTATTAGTTCCGGAGTTAACGTTTGTTGTGAGGATTCGGTTGCTGACATTGTGGGTGGGTTTTTGGTTGGCTGTGACCTTGTTGGCTAGTGTTCTCGGAAGATCTTGATGCTTCGCCAAAAGTTGGGACAGATCGTGTTTGCTGATCTGTTGGAGGAGTTGGTATATTTCTACTCCTCAGTGATTTGGTGGACAATTTGTGTTGGTCAATTGTCACACCTAGACATTCGAGTTCGGGACGTCTGTTCCTCTTCTTATTTTCTGAGAGGTTGAGGTCTTCGAATTCTCTTTGGTGTGTCGAAGGTGGAGGAGTTGGTGAATGATGCCAACTGTGTCCTTCCAGGGTCTGCTATTTTTCCTTCTGGTAAATGTACTCTAGAAGGGGGGTGTAATTTCCCACTTAGCGGACACCTTCGAGAGCTCCTGGTGTCTTTGTAAAAATAAAATTTCTAGTTAAAAAAATTTTATTTTTACTTTAATTGGATAGCGAGTTACTCGCCAGCGCACTGCGCCACTTTAGTATAAGCGCACCGCGCCAAAAGACAACACGACGTGGCCAAAAATATCACATCGGGGTCACTACTGTGGAATACCTTAAGTCGTGGAAAGTAAAACCAACAAAGAAGGTGTTCAACAGAACAATTTGCGTGTTTATGCCAATATACAAGAAAGGTATGAGGGAGCCAAGACCTCGGCAAACACTGGCGATTTGGTCTATGATTTTCTGGTCTTATATAGCTGGCTCCCTACACGCACACATACACACCTATGTAACATTTACATAGGTATAGTGTAGATAATTTATTTGTACTTTACGGTTGTCATGGCAACAGTAAAGTACGGAGAATGCATCTTCGTTATGGTCCGTGACATCGCCGAGATAATTATCTATCAATTTGTCACGGTCCGAGATTTGTAACTTGTCTATCTGCAAAAATAGACAAGTACAAACGAACATACATTTGTGTTTGGTTTAACGTGCAAGGCACGAATAATTGTCACCGAAGGTGACAACTGTCGTTGATAGGCCGAGCCTATTTCCTCATACGAGTGATGGTCTAATCCCCACAACATTCTATGTGAATTAAATAGAAAGAAAAAACAAATTTTTATGGTCATATGTGTATAAATTATTAAGTAGGTATTCATGCTAATTTTGGTTTTATATACTTAATAATTTAGAAAATACATTTGGTGATTTATGACACAATATAATGTAAAAACTCAATATTAAGCCACTTTAGGGGCCCATTTGAGGATGAAGAATGGGTCAAATGGAGAAAAGAATGCAAAATTTGGACTTGGCGCCTCAAAAACCATGTTTGATGATGTATCACACAATAAAAGGTGAAAACTCAAAATTAACCCCTTTTTGGAAAATATTACTATATCCTATGCATAATGCAACAGAATTAGAAACAAACTCATTGTCACTGTTATCGCATTATAGGTATACAACAAACATCGATATGTTTTGCGATGTATTGATGTTCTTCACCAGATCGATGCAATATTTTTTTTCGATATATCGATATTGAATAAAATACATATTTTGGGAATTTTTTGGACAATTGTTTGAAATTTTCTTTTCATATTATGCCAGAAACCTTCGCTGGAGTATACTCAACAACTTCCAAAAGTTTCATAGCCATCGGATGAATGGTGTAGTAATGTACAAAGGACATACAGACATATATTCTCTTTTATATATGTAGATTAATGGTGTAGTAATGCATAAAAGACAAACAGACATACATTCTCTTTTATATATATATAGATAATACTGGCCAAAGAAATCTTAAAAATTCCCCATAGATAACCCAAAAATATTTTTCAAAATTTGGGAATTTTTTTCATAAAAAAATTCAGATTATGGAATAACGCATCGTGATTGGATCACTCAAAAGTGTCTAGGATACGGTATTTCTTGTAGTTATATAAATATTTCAGATAACACCATTCTGTCAGTACTATATTAGCCTTCCTTAGAGATGCATGTCTAAATATCCTCTATCAAAATTATTGAGTTTTGACATTTTACTGTGTGATACAATAAAAAATAAGTTTTTTGAAGCGCCGAGTCCAAATTTGGTGTTCATTTCTCAATTTGAACAATTCTTCATCCCCACATGTGCTCCAAAAGGGGGTTAATTTTGAGTATCAACATTTTATTTTGTGATACATCACCAATTTTTTTTTTTGAGGTATCGAGTCCGAATTTTGTGTTGATTTCTCAATTTGACCCATTCTTCATCGCCAAATGGGCTCCAAAAAGGGGTTAATTTTGAATTTTCACCTTTTATTGTGTGATATATCACCAAAAATGGTTTTTGAGACGCCGAGTCCAATTTGGAGTTCATTTCTCCATTTGACCCATTCTTCATCCCCAAATGTGCTTCAAAAGGGGGCCAATTTTGAGTTTTCATATTTTATTGTTTGATACATCACCAAATATGTTTTTTGAGGTGCCGAGTTCAAATTTGAGGTTTGTTTCTCCATTTGACCCATTTTTCATCCCCAAATGGACCACAAAGGGGGATCATCAATTTTGAGTTTTCACCTTTTATTGTGTTATACATCACCAAATTTGTTTTTTGAGGCACCGAGTCCGAATTTTGGGTTCATTTCTTCATTTGACCCATTCTTCATCCCCTAATGTGCCCCAAAAGGTGGCCAATTTTGAGTTTCCATATTTTTTTGTGTGATATATCACCAAATATTTTTTTTGAGGCGCCAAGTCCAAATTTTGTGTTCTTTTCTCCATTTGACCCATTCTTCATCACCAAATGGGCCCCTAAAGGGGCTTAATAGTGAGTTTTTACATTATATTGTGTCATAAATCACCAAATGTATTTTCTAAATTATTAAGTATATAAAACCAAAATTAGCATGAATACCTACTTAATAATTTATACACATATGACCATAAAAATTTGTTTTTTTCTTTCTATTTAATTCACATAGAATGTTTTTATGATAATATTTTTAATTTGGCAACTTAAATGGAAAAAACTGTCAATAGAGAGTGATCAATGGAAAAATTTACATGTACTTACAATGTTTTTTAGTAACAACCAGAAAATACCAAATTAAGAAAATCTGACATACTGCTAAGTATGGGTTAAGTATAGTTCCCTCAAAAGTACCAAGGTAAAAATTTAGTACAAACTGTCATAAAAATTGTAATAAAATTTAACTCTTATTTAAAATGGAAGGCTTGAATTTTCTTGACCCTACTGAAAATTTTGTTATAAATGACTATTATTTAGGCTACAGCAGAAATGGGTGATTATTATTAGTTGCTCGAAATTGCAACTTTAAAATTTCAAAAAAGAAAGTTGTCACAAATAAGCACAATTTAAGATAAAATAATGGGAAAAGTTTCAGCTCAAAATTCTAAAAGGGGGAGGTTAAGACAAAACCTTCCTCACCCCTTATTTCAGTTAATAATTGAGCACAAATTATAAAATGTTTGGCACAAATCAGCACAAATTGAGCACAATCAGTTTGCAAAATTTCAAGTCAAAATTCAAAATGGGTGGGGCTGAATTTCTCCAGCCCCACCCAAATTTGTTATGCAAATTACTAAAGATTTGAATGTACAGGAATTATAAGCTTGTTGGCACAATTAAGCACAAATCAAAAAAGAGTAGTAGGCAAATTTTTGTATAAAAATTCAAAAAGGGGGGCTGAGGGGAAATCTTTTATCCTCCCTATCTGAGTTGGGAAGTGAGCACAAATTTTAAAATGGTTGGCACAAATTGGCACAAATTGGCACAAATTGAGCACAATTAGCATGCAAAGTTTCAATTCAAAATTCCAAATGGAGGGCTGACACATAAATTTCTGAGGCCCCTATATTTGAAAATAAATGAGCACAAATTCCAAAAATAACGGCACAAATTAGCACAAATGAAGCACAATTAGTGTACAAAGTTTAGAGTCAAAATTTGAGATGGAGGGGCTAGCGTTTCTCCAGCCTCACCTAGACTCTTTTGTTTATATCTAAGGAAGGGGGTGAGCACAAATTCTAAAATTGATGGCACATATTAGCACGAACTGAGCACAATTGGGCCAAAAATTTTCAGGTCAAAATTTGAAATGAGGGGGTGCTGGAGAAATGGACCTATCCAAACTCCTATCAGATCTAGTCTAATATGAGAACTAAATTTGCATGAAAATTTCAGTTGCATCCCTTCTTTAGTTTTCTCAAAACCATGAACATACAATTTTCTTCAGACAATTTTTCTTTTCAGGTTTTCTTAAAACCACTGACAAACTCTTGTGAGACTTGCAGCTATGTATAAAATCAATCTATCATAAAAATTTCAGCCACATCCGTTTTGTAGTTTTCCCCAAACAGCAAACACAAAGTTTGGGTGATATATAGGTAAGTACATATACCTGTATACATACAGCAGAAATTGGATAAAAATAATTTCCAAGGATAGTGAAATTTGTTTGTTGTATCCAGTAGCTGGCTATAAAAAACATATTGTTGTAATTGGGTTGCAATGGATGTGTGGCCCTATAAAATAATAGCATTGCAAATTGGTCAATACCAATCATCAACAGTACAAATAAGGACATTAATTTTTACATTCACAGGTCATTAAAATGACATGTACCCTGATTAAATCATTTAGTAATTTTTAGAAAAACCAAAGTGATCACTGAGGATTAGATGGAAAAAGTGGTTTATTGTACGAAAGAAATTAAGAAAGCACAGGTTAATGAATTTGTTGTTACCAGTTTCTTGAGACTTCACTTTTCACCAAAATCTGTTTTTAGCATCCAATAATTTGTAGTAGCCAAATTTGTTGTAGTCAATTCTCCTCAACACAGAAGTGAATGGAGTTCTGCCATGACCAGCCATTTTGTGAGCTATAGCCCTGTTTGTTGTAGAAATTTCTACTGTGTTTATATACATATAATATATAATATAAAGTTATAGATGTACCTAAACGTAGTCAATAAGTAACCCAAAAGTGCATGTTGGGCATCATTACCAAGCTCAAAAGTCAGTTACAAAGACCAAATCCCAAATTAGGATTTATAAAAATTGTGGTGTATATAAGGTTTTTTTAACTCACAGAGAGCTACATGAAGCCTATTTTCTAATTTTTACCCTCGTTTTTGAATGACATTTGATTTATACTAATATATACACTCAAATGTATTTCATAGAACTTACTTCAGGTAACTTAACACTCATCCTGATCCTTATGTATACCTATTGTTCATCATACTTTTGTGAAGGGCCCTTTATACCTCAGACTCCCACCCCAACAATGATGTTTTATTCATGAAAGTTTACAGAATTGAACCTTTAATAGCGCCTCAATTTATGTGATTGTTTTACTTCAAAAGTTTTTATATGTAATCAGTAGCGGCCCGAGCTAATTGTGCGCCATGGCTCCTTAGGCTCCACCATATTTTTGCGCCCCTCATGCATTGAGACCCCCCTTTAAAATTTTTCTTAACCATCTCACAAAAAATATATAATATAATGAATCTAAACCTTTAATCCGGAAGTATCGGGTTCGAACCCCATCAGCAATTGAATTTTTTTCATTGTAAAAGCGTATTTTTAAAAATTAATTTTTAACGTTAATTATCTGTGCCGTTTTGGCGCCCCTTTTTCAAGTGAGAGTGGCTCTAGCCGCAGAAACACGCTGTCGGGCCGCCTCTGTATGTAATCTTCTCACATTACTATTGTTCACCGGACTTTATAATGCTTCTTGGTATCAGTGTGAGATCCAGAGTGTCATTTTGGTGAGGGGGAAACGCATATAATTTTAAGGAGTCGAACTTTTTTTGCTCTTCAACAAATTTTGACTGTTTTTACCTGGATACTTTTCATATTTCCCTTTTTTCCTTTTCATTTTCTTATTAAATAGGTTTTCTATCCTAATCTAATCCTTAATCTTGACCTCATCAAACAACCTTTAGGTGTTCGGCCGGTACGGGTTCGAATCCTCGTACCGCCTGAACACCTAAAGTGGTGACCCCGACGTGATCCGGGAGATGGAATATTCACGCCATCTCTCGGACACTAGGCAAACTACCGACTGTACTGTGGTGCGTCACACCGCCGGTTCTCTGCGTGACAGCGCTGGTGGACGTATGCCACGGAGCGGTGATGTACGGGGGGGCATCGCCACATTCCGGTGTACGTCCCTACCTAGGCGCCTCCGTCTGGGAATTCGTATTACGCTCCGCTATACTGGGGGGGAGTGGTGTGGCGACCGCCACACTATACGTCGGCACATAACAATACTCACTCCCTCGATCACCGTCACCCGGCACCGTGGCCGAGTGAGTACGGTGCTGTCTTTTGTGGCGGTGAGCGAGGGAGGTTTTTAGGTGTTCGGCCGGTACGGGTTCAAATCCCCGTACCGCCTGAACACCTAAAATGTGCTTTGTTGTATTCCAAAAAAAATATGAAAGAGACCATAGGTCTCATTATTATTTTGTTTTAGCCGCATACTCATACATTACAACATATTATAAGGGCTAATGAATAAAATTTTGAACAGAGTGACAACAAATGCTAATGTGGCTCAGGGTGTGACCCAAAAAGTGCTGATTAGGAAAATTTTTGACCATTTCATTGTGTGATACACTTAAAATTTTTTTATTTGAAGTGCAAAGTTTCATTTCTAGCATAATACATAATATGTGTGATGTGGCCCAGGTACAATTCTTTTTTTTAGGTGGGGGTTTTCATGGATAACCAACTTTGATTCAGCTATGGTTCTAGGGTTAGCCTGCAACCCGCAAATCCTACTTAGTCTAAAAATAAATTTATTAAATACAATTCTTTTGAATATGTAACCCTCTTCCCCCACCATATCATCTCCTAAGTCTTATGTCTTGAAATAAGAAGCTCCATCGCTAACATTACTATATTGTAACTGATGATAAGATGCGCAGAAATTTGTGATGAAAAAACAAAAAGCAAGCACCTCCGTAAGTAATAACCTGTAATAACCAAATCCAATTTTAGCACCCTCTGAGTTTAGTACCATAGAGTATTAAATATAATAGAGGACGCATGTCCATCTAAATGCTACTACAAAAAATGGCACCACTTTTGAAGTAGTTTACAGGACCAAATTCAAATTTGTTCGTCCCTAGTTGGGCCCATTAACAATGATAAGAATTTTTTTTCTCAAATAATCGAATTAAATGAACAAATAAATATAATTGATAATTCAGTAGACCGCATCAAAGGAATTTCATAGATTAAAATGAGACGGAAATGGTACCATTCCTTAGGAGAGAGGATACTTCATCTCAAAAGTGGTGCCATTTTTCATCTCGCATGCATCCTCTATTATATAAAATACTCTGTCATTAGTACAAGAATTACGACGGAGGGACAGCAATAGTAGTGTAGGTATAATATACGTGAATTTGAGCTCTTAATCTGGGTTCATTTAGTACTAGATATCCAGGTAAACATACAAGTCTGTGCCAACAATATTCACCTAAAGTTGTAAAACGGACACAGTTTCACTCAATTTCACTGAATTCACAGCAACATATTTATATAGCTTTAAATTGGCAGAATAATGAGACTGAAAACAGACAAAAAAGACCTACTGCACATGTGCAGTAAACCAATGTCCATTGTACTGCTTTAGAAGGATTACACATTTCGTTAACATAGGGCTGCTGGGTATCCAATAGTAAATGATCGAAGCTTTTAGTGACAAACGTTTCCTCGGGTCATGACTCATGAGTCTTGACTCGTGATTTTGTGAACCAAAGAACTTACTAGGTCCAAACACTGTATATCTTCCCATAAGAATGAAATTAGTAAGTAGATTTTCGTACAAAATACCCGCTTAAAAATGAGCATTATTTATTCCTATCCCAAATTTGCTCACCACACACCGTAATGGACTATGTCCATCTTTGAAATACAAATACTAGTTACCAACCACCTGAGCCAAGCCACCAATCATCACTTGCTTATACAAGCTCAAGGTTAATTATTTGGGAACCATTCGATGTAAAGGGGACGCATGAAAAAAAAAAAATGAAAATTGCATCGTCTACTTTTACTTTACGCTCCTCTCGCACAGTATTAAATATAATAGAGGACACGTACGAAACAAAAAATGGCACCACTTTCACAATCAAAATATCCGTCATTGCTAAGGTACCAAAAATTTTCAATCTCATTTTAATCTACAAAATTTGCGTTGATTGTGGTTGCTAAATTAGGTAAAACTTAACTATATTCATTTATTCATTTGATTACATTATTTGAAAAAACAAAATTCTGATTATTGGCCATGGGCCCGAATGAGGGACAAGGAAATTTATATTTGGTACCGAAGAAGCAGGGACAAATAGCTTCGAAAGTGATGTCATTCTTAACAATGAGCATATGAATTATACTAGAGGCACAATTTGGTCATTTTTATTGACGTCTTTAGCCCCACTCCATTAATCCCTCGAAATGCATAGGAAGTATGCTCTCTTACCCAAATTTTTTGTCCTAGTTTTTTTATTTGAAGAGAGAACTACTTCTTTGCCATAAATAAAATTTTAAAGGAGGCTTCAGGAAATAAAATGAACTTAAGAACCAAAAGTTTCAGCCATTAAAAGCTGAGAAAATTGAAGAAGAGATCGTATATCAGACTTGTTTAATTTAATGTTATGTTATCAGCAGGGTAGCCAACTTTGGCAGATGAAAATAGTGGCAAACGAACTTTTTTTTTATTGCTCGCAGTTCATTTGCCAAAAATTGCCACTTGTAAATTTTTGTTCACTTCGCTCGCATTCAAAAATGTCCCCAGTAGTGTTTTATGCTTGGATGCTCTCTCTTTCAACCCTCTATGCTGGTAATACCGGCAACAGTGATGAAATACGGGCATTGGTATTACTTTTTTTGTACCAACAGCAGTGTCCATAAATACCGGCTAGTTAGCAACCCTGGTCATTAGTGAACTTCTCCCTAAAGACAACTAATGATAAGACTGGAAAACAGTGAATTCGTGAAAATTAGCAGTTTTAATTAGTTGTTTTTAGGATAAAGTTTACTGATAACATTAAATTAAACCAATTTGATACACGATTTCATCTTCTTCTTCAATTTTCTCCGCTTCTAAGGGCTCAAACTTGTCGTTCTTAACCTCATTTCATTCCTTGAAGAACCTCTGCTCAAATTTCATTTATCACGGAAAAGTATCTATCTTATCCTTTATCAGATAAGAGAAGTATGGCCAGAAATTCGGGTAAAAACGCATATTTCTTATGCTTCTCCAATGGTAGGTATAGGTTTACTGGAGTGGGGGTAGCTGGCCTCTCCCTCCGAACGTAGCATAAAACGAAGCGTATTGTGCCTCTCGTACTAAATTCGCGTCATCGTATGCTGGAGTCTGGATGCTTGTAAGCTCGTTGGTTTTTCTTGCATTGCATCGTTTGGACGAGCGTGCGACCTTTTGTGGCTCCACTCTGCTGTCTGTAGTATACTGAAAATTCAAAATTGAAATGGGAATGGAACACACCATCGAACTACGCGTACAGACTCGATAGTCCATACCAATACCAAATTTCATTAATACGCTGCGCAATTTCGTAATAAAAAAATGAAACGTTAATATAACGGAAAATAAAATGGAGATGGACGGAAAACAAGAAAACAATACCGAACTGAATAACAGACTAATACTAAGGTAGATGATGGCGAGTAAAGAGAGTAAAGACTGTAGGTTAACGTTCACACGGCGAATAACCCAATAACGAATACCCATCCGCATTAAATTGATCTACATGGTAAATGCAAAAATTCAAATGCATTCGACTAACTCGACCACTTGCATTCGATCGACATTCGACAGTCGGTTTACGCAACGGTAGTTCGTATCATCGTATAGACGTATGTTTGTACAGAAATCAGAATAGAGAGCATGATAATCACGATGTAAAAAAATTGTATGAAAAACGTGAAACGAATTCGACAGAATTAGTAACATCGTAGAAAAATAAAAAACGACGAAGACGAAGACGAAGAATAAAAAAAAAAGAATAGAAAAAACGCCACGCAAAACACGGCGTGGGGGTTCGTCGAGTGACACGACCAGTTAATGCCCGCCTCTAACCGACCGCAAACGACAAATGACAAACTTGTAAATACGTTTTGGTGGGAGAAATCGTCGTCGGTAGGGGCCAGTCGTTGATCGGTATACGTTTGACCTGTGTGAGTGTGTGTGTATGTGTGCGCGTAGTAGTGGTATTCGTTGGAACGCTCGTACACGGTTATTCGGAGAGAGGAGACAAAGAGCGTACGACGACAAAAAATAATACACACAGACACCACACAGGCACAGACGAAGAGACATACTCGCACAAATGAAAGCGTACACGTATACACGTACACGCAAACACACACACAACACATGTACACAACACACACACACACGCACGGAACACATACAAGTACCAACACCAGTATTCTCACGAAACGAAGAAACACGTCGGCGAGAGGACAAACTCGACAACAGAGAACGCGGCGGCGGTGGCGAAAAAATAAAAATGCTGCTTTAGTACGTGTCTCGCATTTGTCGAACGTCGAGTGTGTCGCGTGTCATTGCAAAAATTTTTGAAGAAAAAACAAGATAAAAGAAATTACAGCGAAATCGAATAGAAGTAACAAAAAAAAGGAAAGGAAAGAAATAAGATAAGGTGTCGAAAAATTGTTTTCTTTTTTGCCATCTACTCGTCTGTCCGTTTTCAAATTTTGTACGCACACTGAAATCACGTTCGCTGTTTATCGCGCCGCGTAAAATTTTTCACATCCCCACCCCCTGGCGAATTCACTTCGTTTTGTTTTGGAAAAATTATACGGTACCGTCGTCGCGGGGTTTTCAATTTTTTTGTTTTTTTTGTTTTTTTTTTGTTTTTGTTTGTCTCCGTGCATTTTTTTGTTTTTTCGGTCTTTGGCTAACTTTTTTTGCATTTTTCATTTCTTTAATTTCCCAAAATTTTTCTTTATTTTGTGTCGCTCACCCGATTATCGTGCAAATTCTTTCGAGTGCTACGAAGATTTTTGGTTGGTGTTCAGTGCTGTTTCTTACTATTGTTTTTGTTTTTGATGGTGACAAAAGTAGAGGAAAATTTGTACTCGGATGAAAATGTCGTCGCCGGTACGTTAGTTGATTTTTGTTTTCTTCTTAAATTTATTTTCGCAATTTTTCGGTTTCATTTCAGTCGAGGTTTAGCGGTAATTTGGTGACTTTTTGCAAAGGCGCGTAACTACGTGTGTGCGCGCGTGTGTGTGTTTTGCCGTATGTATAGTGAAATGTCGAAGAAGACTGTCTGGATAAAAACATGGGTTTTCGTTATCGTCGTAATCGAACGCAGTGTGTAACTAACTGCCTAATTAATTTTTCGAAGAAGTCGATATTATTTCGAGTTGTGAGTAAAATATGGTTAATTTTTGCATTTCGAATGGGGTGGCTGTGTGAGTGAGAGTGACCTCGATGACGCAGGTAGCGAGTCTACGTGCCCCTCACATTCGCCACTGTAAAACTGCACCCCCCCCCGACGGTTAATTTTTCACGAATCGCATGTGGCAGTACCGTCCCGCATACGAGTATTTCTTTGAACACGTAGCCGTTCTGTCGACTGTTTTCAAATTTCTGACCAGCAGTTTACTAATTTGCCAAAAGTATAGATACTTGGCTGAGTTGCTCGTGCTTGCGGCTAAGGGTCGGGGCGAACAAACCCTGACACTGCGATTTTCCTACACACCCATACGCGCGCGCGCGCACACACACACACGTACATACACACACGTACATACACGTACATAGACGTACGTACATACATATATTTACACGTCCGTTAAACCCGCCACTGCAAGCGCAGCTAAATATGATTTATGGTGATAAGGATAAGTGGACCAACAAAATCCTCGAAACTAAAAATAAATTCGCGAAAAGGCGCGCCCTACAAGGGTAACAAGGAATAGCAATAGCCATTAGTATTATTTTGTACGTAGATACCTACAGGTAGCTGATACCTATGGTGATTTTTTGTTTTTTTTTTGGCATTTCTGTGTGGGTGGAGAGTGCCTGTACCCGGGTACGTATTCGTATATTCAATATTGGGCGGCTACCGTTGAGTGCGCTTTCTTTCACTCAGCCCGTATCGCTGCGGCAGGTGATTCGATGACTGCGTGAGCTTTATTCGGAGGTAGGTACGCAATTAATGAGACTATCGAAGTAGGAATGCGCCAAGTCTCCAGGCTTACCTGCTACTCGCTTACCACTTATTTGAACTGTGGCCAACAATCAGCCAGTGAAATGAAAATTGTATCGTAGGTGGCGGCCTGAGATGATGCCCTTTGGGACGATAATTAGCGCGCAAGTCGTAGACTTATAATAGCCTCAGCTTCAGTGCTCAGCTCTCAGCTCTCTCGCCTACGCGGAGGTGAAGGTTTAACGTAAAAGTCTGGCGGCAGTCTGCGCGTGCCTCGTGTGCCCACTCGCCAGCCGTCATCTACCAGGGCTCATATTCACAAACGTCGCTTTAACCTTCCTTCGCTTAAACTTCACTTAAAAATGACTTTTGGCACAATTTCGTATTTAAGAGTGTGGTAACATTTTATTTTCACATTGCAACTCCCATAAGAGATACAATGTTTCCACATTTCTAAGTACGTACGAAATTGTATAAAAAACTTTTTTTCAGTGAAATTTAAGTGAAGTCGGGTTAAAGTGACGTTTGTGAATATGGGCCCAGGAGTTTTTCCAAAAAAACAAGTACTCAGTCTTGAGAAAAGTACCAACGAATAGGCTATACGGCTACCTGGCTACCTACTCGTCCATCTGTTAAGTAATTGCGAAGAATTCGGTGCAAATTCTGGTAGACCACTAGTCTGATGGTATGTATGTACTCGGGTATCGGAATCATTAGTTTTCAAAAAATGGTGTAATGCGTAGGAGGAAATTTGCTACAATCGAGGCAAACACCTGAATACGTATTACCTGATTCCTGAAATGGGTCGTCCAAACATATCTTCTTCACAGCTTTAGATGAAACGGAAAAATAACAAATGATTGACGAGTAAGTAATTTTATTACCAAACAGTCGGATGAAAAAAAAATTAGTGTTTTGTCAAAAATCTACGTGCTTAAAGCCGAGTAATTTTTCTTCGTAGTAAATTAATTTTTCCTAAATTCATTATTTTTTGAAAGTAAAATCAAGGAATAAGTTCCCATAATTTATGCTAAATTTTTTCTTCGTGTGGGTCGAGTTTGACATCTGATTGTTCCAATTGTTCCCAAACTTTCATTCTTTCACACCCCCACCACAGTAACAACACCTTTGCGTCGTCCCCCTAACAGTAGACAACGTTATTATCGCGTGTTTTTCTGAAAGTTAATTTTCAGTTTTTTTTATTTTTTTATTTTTTTATTTTTTTTTTGGAAGGGAGGAAACTCCCAGTGTCTTACGTCTCCTTGAAGCATACTTGCGCCCTCAAGTGTAGAAACCACTAGACTCTTCGAAAGATATTTCGGGGTGGAGGCGTTACAGTTAAACTTAGTATAGTACATAATATTTACCTACCCCAAGCAGCTGACCAAAGCGGATATTTTTTACAGGTTCCTACCTGAGTATAAAACAAAAAAAAAAAATCATGAAAATTACAAATCCCCACCCCTATTAGATATTTAGCGTAACTTTCATTTTTTTCTCAGCCTTTGCGATTATGGGACGACCGATTTTTCGTAAAATACATTTAAAACTGTTCTTTTTCTCTTCATTTTCCTTACCTTTGATTTCGATTTTTTATTTCTTTTTCATGTAAAATTCGAGTCTATTTTTTTTATGAGTTTTTTTTGGTGTCAGTCGCCCAATTTTCGCAGCATTTAGGTGTATTCGGATAGTTGGTCTGTGTATTTTTTCGAACAAAAATTTAGGCGACGCTAATTTTACAAAATTCGTGGTTGCGGTGTAACGGATTTTGAAACAAAAACTTTTTTTGACACTTTTTTTTCTTGTTGACCTACATGAGATACCTGCACACTTTCAGAGGCATTACAATGTAGATTTAGTCGTTTGCCGTTTGTTTCTTCATTCATTCCCACTTTTCTCCTCCTCTGGCTCGAGCTCGAATAATTTGGTTGAAAATATCAATTTAGATACAAAAGTACTCGAGTATTACCCGCCTAAGTTCAATGAAATTTTAAAATTTCACTTCCTTTCCACTAATTTTTTATTTTATTCGACACTTATTTTTAATTCCATACGCGTTGAAGGCCTGCATGTTTTCATTTTTGTTTGTGTGGACCTACTAGGCTGCAAGTTTATTGATTGTTTTTGTTTTTTCTTGTTTTGTTTTGTTATCGACGTTTCTGTGAGACGAGACTGGACGAATGGCAGCTAAAATTTTTCTCATTGAAATATCCGTTAGTTATCGTCGAATTTTCTGCAACTGCTGAATTTTACCATTACCTATCTGTACCTACAATGTGACGAATATTTCGGATTCCTTCAATTAATTTATGTTTCGTCGCATAAACAGATTCGGTGTGCTGAAATGCTCGTTCGAAAGTAGGTACCTACCTACCTACCTACCTTCCTGTAGGTGCGTTGCAATTAAATCTGTAAATCAGGTATCGGAAAATTCCGTTTGCGACCCCAAGTTTACCGAAAAGATTTTTATCTTCGACGACAAAAGCGTATAATCTTGGCGTGAGCTGAAGTCGACTGAAGGAAATCCGCTGACAAATGCGAATAATTGCCCACGAAATTGAATTCCGTATTTTACCAGACGCAGCTTTCGAAAATATTTTAAATCTCTGTTAGCGATCGTTTCAATAGCACAATTTTTCGTGTAATCAATTTTTACTTCCGTAATACGTACGATTCGACTGAAATTTAATTTTCATCGAACCTACGAATACTGCACTTACTTATTGCAGTTTTTATTGTTGGTACGATACAGACGGATGTACCTACTTAATATGGCATTGAACGCCTAATTCTCTTTACAACATTCAAGCCGTAATCTTTGAAAGGCAAACCAATAATTTTTCATTTTTTTTTTTTTTTTTTTTTTTTTTTTCTAACCGAACAGCGAACGCGGAGCAACCAAATAGTACAAAATATAAAAAAATGGACTCTTACTCTTATTTACTTTGTTTAATTTACAAACCAGTCGTGTATTATGTATCAGGTAAGTAGATACCTATAGGTTCAGATTAGGCTTCAGTTATAGAGAATAATTATAAATTTTGTCTCTTTTTGTTCGTTTCTGGTTGCCTGTTGGCCTAACTGAATTGAAACAATAACATTTTTTTGTGATTTGTTCCTCTTTGACTTAACCTTTGACTATATAGTAGTGGACCAGTACAGAAAGATGATTTGTGGTTGGACACGCCGTCGCTAAATAGGCAACCACACCGCATATTTAAACGCCTTTTGCTTTGTATTTATGTGTGCCATCTTTATGAATTTAAGTGATCTCTTTATCAGATGTATTTTAAATTGGTGAACTTAAGCAAAACGTTGAAAATACGCAGAATTTACGCTAAAGTTGACTACTTTTTCGCCGGCATGTCTTGACATTAAAAAGTACGTTGGTCTTAAGAAGCTTCAATGGTCCAGTACTATATTGTAATCGAAGGACGTGACAGTTTCAAAACATTCTCGCATTTTTGTTTGCGGACAAAAAAACTTTTTGAGACTTTAACGAATTTTTAAAACCCTGAAAGGAATTGATTAGCGTTTAAAAATAGGAATTAAGTCAAATATTTTGGATCCCTCTTATGCTTCACGTTCTTAAATTTTACTGCTTACGCTCGAGAATAATTTTGTTTTTACTTAAATATTCTGAGGTAGAAATATTTTTGGGACTAATTCTGGCCATTATCTGTAAAAAATTCAAAAGTACTGTATACTGGTAACAAGGTTTAAAGTAAAATTAAAGAGAATCATCCACAATCAATATTTTTGGAATTTAGAAAATTTAGTGCTAAAAATTTTTGTATTTCTCGCGAATTCTGAAGTGGAATTTTTCTTGAAAGTCGATTCAGTGGTGTGGTGTAGGATATTATTTTTCTTATTCGGGTCACAGGTACCCAAAAGGAAATCACCAATTATTGGAATCTTTTATCCATTTCGTGTTTTCAAATTGCACACCTCGTCCTAAGGAACAATTCAGTTCTTTTTTTGTCTGGAAGATATTATTGTATGTACATGCTTAGGCATCCTAAAGCGATAAGTCGTATTAAAATTCTTGTTAATGTTATCAACATTTTTGTTACCTGTATTCTTCAATTCTCTTTCTTTGAAGGTCTATCAAAATATCACTTGAGAGTTTATAAAATTACTACATGTGTCTAGTTACAGATATATAGGCTTTCAACTCGAATAAACGTCTGTTAAGGCTTCAGCACACCTGCACAATACCAAGGTGACAAACAGTATCGCATGCGATATTTTCTAATGCACACCTATGCGATAATATGGAGCCTTTCTCTAGTTGTTAGATTTGTCTGTATCAATTAGACTGCTTCGGTATTGATGTAAGTAAATATTTTAAGCACATTTTCTTTATTTATCATCGCTGTATCACCTGGCCAATTTACACAAAAATTCACAGCTGTTAGTCCAAAATTAACCATTTTATTGGCAAAATGAAAATACTAGCCAATCCACACCAAAGTAATTTGGTCTGGTCCTTGGTTTAGTCTGATTGTTCGTACCAAATTTTGTGATTACCTGACAAAAATTGCGACCAATACCAAGATAACACGAAAATAAAATAGATATAATTAAGTGTAAATAGATACCTATATGAATTACAGCGAACAGTACCAAAATTTTCTTGAAGTCATAAAATGAAAAACGTACACGTCCCGTCCTTAGAGGCTAATACTGGATCGAGATTAATGAGTGGATTTTTATATAAACCCACTTGAAAATTCTTCTCCACCAATTGCCGAATATTGTGTTCTGAATTCTGTGAAATGTGTCAGTGCTACTTTCCATTTACATATTGTATGAATTTTATTTTACCGTCTCATTATCGCCCCAGTGTCGCGTTGGTGTGCTGGAGCCTTTACAATTTCTTTATCTATAATTTTTTATCTCCGAATGTTTTTGATCTTATATCATGAAAATAATCAAGGTATCCACAGTTTTGATGTTAAAAACAGGAAAAAAATTATTTTTGTCTTTCTTACGACTATAAATTTTTTAAAGTAATTCCGAGATAGAAAATTCCAGCAGGTTTCCTTTTGTATTATCCAGATAAATTGTCAGAAATATTTGAACAGTTCTAATAGGAAAATGCAAAAATTTGAAATTACTGAAACATTTTTGATTTATACCAATTTCCTATTTGGCATTTAGAGAATTTTCTATTTTTAAATTGGTTTTGTATGAGTAACAAGCAGTTCCACACCGTCACTTTCGAAGTTTTTGGCTTTTACTAGCGGCAGTATGACAAATGATGAAAGGGTTAATGGTCAAAGTAAAAAATTACTACCGTAGACTGTATAAAATATAGGTGCCTCGCACTTAAACTTTTTGCGCCAAACATGTCGTTCAACTTGAAATGTTCCTGAAAATGCAAAATTGTCAAAGCTGCCTCGCAGATTATAGATACAGGTAGGCCATGCTGAAGAAATTGCCTTTTAATCGTTTTGGCTTTTTTTTTTCCCCTCGGAGATTATTTTACGACTCCGAGTAACATTCAATTTTTCCTGCAATATTAGCTTCGAAAAGTTAATTTGTATGAGGAAAAAAAGCTTTTGAATTATAACGAAAAAGTTTTCTTAAAAACTGTTTTTGGTCAGTTATCTACGTGAGAATCATGGAGTTGTAGTATGTCATAAAAGTGCTAAAGACCAATAAGTAAAAATTTTTTCGTGATTTTCATTCTGCAGTTAGCCTTTTATAGGCTATAAATGTCGAAAATTATGATCCAAATTGGAAAAAAAAAATCCTGTAGGACTTTCAATTCAGAATTCAGTTTAACATTTTTCTGTTAATATTAAGGACTCGTATACAGGGTGCTCTCTTCGTAACTTCTCGCTCGGAAAGTACCCTCCGGTTTTGTTTTTGTTGCTTCAAAAGTCATGGTTATTTTTTCCGAGCGTGATGAATAGTTTTTCGGACTCAAAATCTCATTAGAAATCGATTAGTGAAAGTTTCAAGGACGTCTCGATAGTGAGGAAAATATTAACAAAATTGCTGATGGATTTTTGAAGAGAGCTTAAACGTTGATAAAAACGTGTTTTGAAGCGTGAAAAAAAGTTCAGAACCAAAAATGTTTTAACTTTCTCATCAAAAATAAGAAAATAAAAGTTGTAGTCTATTCCCGAACATTGAAACTTTAATTTACCATAAATGTTCAAATAAACTTTCTGCGACTACACTATAACTTACGTTAAACGATCACGTAAAATTCGAACCAAATGCTGAGCATTAATGTTTCTGCAGCATGCCAAAATGGCGCTCTCCAGCTCATTGATTGTTCCATATGATCGTTCCAAATGGTAAATTTGTGTTTTGATGTGTTCGTACAAAAAAACTCACCAGGAGTTGAGTCTGTGGTGATCTTGATCTCTGTTAGGAAATACATTTTATAAATAATTTCGGACATTATTATGGGCAGGATAACCATCCGTTTGAACCATCGAATAACAAATTAATGTTGCCAAACATTATTCATTATTTTGAGGTTTTAGAAGGAATATTACTGGCAAGTACTTTGCTTCCATCACAAATACGGGTATTTCTAATTAAAGCTCTACCGTTATCACTATATTCGCTATATTCTTGAATATTGCTCGTACGAACTTGGAAATTATACCATTCGATTTATCGTAAAATTTTGTTTCAGAAATGTTATTTACCATACTTTTTAAAAATGATTGGAACTGCGTATGTATCAAAAACAAAATTAGCATGTATTGTCCTGTAGGGCAGCTACGAACAGAACACCCTGTAGGTATATCTAAGTTATATGTAGTCTGATGGGTACAACATAAAAAATGTTGATTAACACACTAGTTGAAATTTAAAAAATTCCAGCGCGGCAAGTGCCGCTATATACGAATAATGTTTTTAAATGTTGTGAAAATTTATCGACTTTTGTTGCCATTTATGTGTTTCTTTTGACATAGAATGAGAAAACTATCTATATGGCTCGAAATTAAACTTCATCCTTTTATCTTACTAAAACAGTGCTATTAGTAAAAAAAAAAAAAAATTAACGATGAAATATTATCTAATTCTAACCACCCCTTGGATACGCTACTGTATGGTATTAAATTTTTTTATGATGTTCGAAGATATCCGAGTCGTATACTTCCAGACTAACTTTTTTCTACGAATAATTTATAACAGACCTATTTCTGATGTTGTTTAAATTTTTGTACAGTCAGTACGTACCCTTGTGTTTTGTTGCTTGTTTTTTTTTTTTTTACAAGCTTTTATTCTACTCACTACTAGCTGCGATTTTGAAATATACCAATCCTGCAGCCTACCTTCCGCGACAAAGTAATGTTTATTTCGTTTGAAACTAAAGCCAAAAAATAAAGTAAAAATAAAAGCCTATCTTTTGAAAATTCGTTTTTCAAACAATAGGACGAAAAAATAGTTTACTTCTGGATTTTTTATCGCTTTTCCCAGACTTATTTAGCGGATGAATGCTTCGTACCAAAAGCCCGAAAAGATATTCAATAGATTCACGAGTGCGTTGTAAATTTTCCGATATGGACGAATTGAATTTTTTTCCGAATTTTTCCGACGAAACATGTCCACGTACTTACGTGTGTGTACTACGGTAAGTCAGGCCATACGAGTAAAAGTGGGCCTATTTTAGGATGCGATTTTCGGGGAGGTGTTGGTACCTACCGAGTGCCCATTTTAGTCTAGTACCCAGTCCCTAAACCTACCTATCCGAATATTATGTTGACACGTTGAGTTGTGTCCGACTATGTCTGCTTCTGCTTTGTCATTTTCGGTTCACTTTTCACTCGAACAAAATCACTCAGCGATTATAGGTTAGGCTGGTATACCTGGTAATTATATTTATGTTATACAAGCGTAGACTGGGTACGGACGACAAAGTGATACCGATCTCGCTTCGATTGTCGCGGCTTTGTGGTGGGAAACCATTCTCTGGTTAGGACGCGATATCGGCTGGGTCTTGACGTTAATGTTTTGTTGTTTTGGTGCGTGTGACGAGCTCTCGACGATGTGACACCGCATCGTTGGGTCAGTTCATCGTCGATTTTTATCAACGCCTATCTGCCCCAAGTTATTGTTTTCTCGATTCCAAAGAGATTGACCCGAGTTTGATGTAAACTTTGGGGTACTAAATTCAAATTCACAGTTTTGTCACTTCTTTCGACCGAAGTCCGATGGTCCGAATATTATTTATGAATTGCGTGTTCGCATAGGCATACACCTACCGTATCACGTTGATGGCAGTTTTGACTTTGAGTGAGGTAAATTTTTATTCTCGTCGAAGCACGCGACATTTTCTCTACATTGTTGCAGAAATAGGTGATAGGCTACACCCGTCGTATTGTGTGTCGCGATTGTATATCTACCTATAGCCTATCTATAAAATTGTCAGACCTACGGAATCGCGTAAATTTAATTTCAAAGTATTAAAATTTTTAATTCACAGTCATTATGCTTTCTCTAAACATTGTCAGTGGTGGGGAAGAAGAAGGGAAGGTGAAGTTGAGCAACTTCATCATTTAAAGCCGATCCAAGTTCGTGTTGACTACCTAATACACATACCTACCTGCGCACCTCCTCGGTTACTTTACGTCTTTATTCATTAGAAAAATTAGTGAATCGTATCCGTCCGTGTGCGTCTTTTCCAAATTTGTGTTTGTGGTTCATCCGCGCCACCCTATATGCTTTTATGAAATATATATAGCTAACGTCTGGGCTTTTTCTCTCTTTTTCTCTTCAAGACCTTACCCTCTTTGAGGGATGTGCCAGGAAAAAAACTAAATGTGAGCGAGAAGAAAAGCTTGTTCGGCTTTATCAGTCGTTGATTTTTCCACGTTTCGTGTTCAGCAGTTGGTGTAGGCCGTGTGTCTGTGTGCGTGGGCAGTGCACGTAAGTTAGGTCTACAGCTTCGTCTTTGGGAGATTAATCTCCGTCAGTTTGCTTCGTACAATATCGTGAAATATTAAGTAAACGAACTCGAGTAAGTGTTCGACTTCATCAAATTCATTTTATGTTCGCCACTTTTTCGTCCCGGTTCGATTTTTTTCCTGCATAACAGAACTTCGCTGCACGTTGATTGTATAGTGTAATAGTAATTGCGAAAATTTCTGGCTACAGTTTTCTATATCGTCGTGTCCTCTCTCTCTCTCTCTCTCTCTCTCTCTCTCTCTTCTACCTCTTCTTCATTATCAACTCCATTCTCAAGTTTCTCTCTATGTTGTTTGCAAAAAGAATGTTTGCGGCTGATTTCTTGAAAAACTCATTTTTTATATTCAGTTTTTTAGGGTTAATACCAAACGTACGCTTCTGCTTGAAACTATATTTTTGCTCCACTTAAAGTTCTGGGGACAGTTAAAAATGATTCCTTTTCCTCGGGAATGAGGTCCGTTCTGATTTCTTTTGGGGGGAGTGCAAAGTAAAAGAAAATAGAAATGGTGCGAGTTCCAACGGGTACTCATGAAGGATTGATGTGTAAAAATAATAGTGTAGTTGTGAGCGTGCGTGTAGCGCACACCCACAACCACACCTACATGCCAACAGTTTACAATATTGTAACTGTTGTGAGACTACAAGTTATAATCGTAATTCTCGTTATTTAGCCCTTACTAGAGTGCTACACCAAGCGCTAAGATGTTTACACATAAAAAAAATCGGTGCAGCAAACCGCTTCAGTAGGAAATGTAGGTTTTCAAAACAAAAAATGAAATTATTCGTAAAATTGCAAAAAAGTTAGGTAGTTTATAGATTATGAATAATGATTGTGTTGAATCTCGTTAGCTACCTATTGACTGAAAATTAGTCGTTCGTACAAGTTTGGTACTGTGGAGCTTGGTGTAATTGACACTCTGAATACTGTCTAGGCCTCGAGGGTCTCTGCAAAGAGGAGTCCGTATCTTCCCAGTGGGAGTGTTGACTGCATAAATTTTCGAATTCACTGTAGTAAGCATGGCATGAAAAGACTCACCATACATTTAGAGTACGTCGAATTGGGCCCACATGTTTGGAAAACATGTCGTGTCTGCTGCTACATGTTCTGTATGTAGGTATATAGAATTTGTTCGCGGTTTGAGAGCTATTAGATCATGGTAAAAGTCTTTCTTGAACATCATTTTGAGGAAGATAGGCAAGTGAAAAATATTTATTTGGGATACAAATAAATTAAGTTGGTAATTTTGATTCGAGTGTGGTTTTTGCCGCACTAGCCAAAGGCGAGTGATGCTAATCACACAAATTTCAATCACTTACTATATACACGTGTATCACACACTATTTTTTGCAACACCCTCTCCCTTTAAAAAATATTAGATAAATTAATATTTTTGCCATTGGGAAACATATAAGCTCAAATTATCCCTTATTTTTCAACTCAACCTCGTGGTGTTGTGGTTAGAGCCCTGGCCCACTAGCTCAGAGGTCGCAGCCTCAAAAACTACCCACAGCAGAGGAACTTTTATAGAAAAAAAAGTAATAATATAAAAAAAGAATATGACGTCGAAGGCTATGTGCAGTAAATGGAATCAGAGTATGAAATGACGCATGTGTCCGAGACAGTGTGTAAAGTAAGGACTTTATACATCGGTTTTAAATTGTCCAAAAATTGCCTGCTTTATACATCGTTAAGGTGGGTATAAAATAGTCATTTGTGATACAAATGTGTTAGGAGGTGTTTGCGATATGAATGTGATTCTTGCAGCACGAGTCGAAGGTGAGTGATGCAAATCACACTCGTGGTAGTAATCACCTACTTCGCCTCGAGTGTCACATATTATTTTTTTTTAACGTCCCCTTCCCCAAAACCCTCAAAAAATGGAGAAAAATAAATATTTTGATTACCGGCAAACATATTATCGCAAATTATCACAACTCCCTTAACCAGAAGTTGTGGTGCTGTGGTTAAGGTGCTATCTTCCAAACACGAAGGTTAGAGGTTTAATCGGATCGGAGAAAAATTTATTAATTAAAAAAAGGTAATATTAAAGTGATCGTAATGTTTGATGAGACTTAGTACGCATGTGTACAAAAGAATGAAAATCACAATGCTTAATCATGTAAAAATAATCAAAGTGCGCATGCTTGAAAAATGATGCTAGAAAATGGTGCTGAAATCTCCTCTCTTCGCATACGGTTCATACAGGCATGAAAATGTCTGTTTTTAAAGTAGGTGTTGAAGAAAAAAAGTTTATTAACAGGTGTTGGAAAATAGTTATTTGTGATAAGAGTGCAAAAGTAGGTGATTTGATACGTATGTGAATTTTCGGCTCGTGCTGAAATTTATTTTTTTTAATTATCAAATCCAAATAATAATTTATTATTTTATTTTCTTCGAACCTAAAAATTTTTCTTTGAATTTTTCGCTGTTTGCATGTTTTTAGAATATTTTTGAAAAATACGGAATTTAGTTCATAGCGAGAAATATTAATAAAAACTGAGAAAGTAGCTAAGCCATGCGAGAAATTCATCGAGATGTGGGAAGAATTAAAGTTGCAAGTGCGCATGTGCAGAAGATAATTTTTGACTTCGTATCGAAATTTGCTACTTTTTGTTCCATCAAAGCGCGTATGAAAACGTACTTTTAGGGTGTTGCAAAAAGACTTAAAAACTGTTCAATTACCGAGTCTAAAATGGGAACTAATTAGGCCAGTAAAGTATAAATGTTGATAAGAAATGGTAACCGTCTTAGTCATATATATTTAATCCTGAAGGAAGGGGGAACCCATTTATTCGACTACTCTCATTAATAAAAAGTCGCGCGCGCGCACACACACACACACACACACACACACACACACATACACACACACACACACACATACGTGATTATAGTATCTTAGTTGGACCTTGACACCTAACTGCCTTAGTAAGACCCAAAAAAAAATTTTTACTTTTTGAGGTTAGAATGTTGCTTGACAGCAGAATGTCGTAGTTTTAAAACATTGAAAAAACCGCCCAACCCACAAAGCTATACACACAATAATAAAAAAATACTGTAACAGTATGTGGTTAGACTGCGTGTGTGTGTGTTTTTACACACAAAAATGAAATCATATCAGTCTATAGTCAGACCTTTGTGTTATTTGAAATTGACTCCTCATGAACAGTGGTCAGACATCAAGAGTACACATCACCTGTTCCTGTATGTCCCTAGTAAGACATAAATGCAATGTTGCCACAGTTTTTCATGGAAATATGGGTAGAAAGAATAATTGTTGTAAAAAGGAAATTAATTATTGTCAATAGATCAGCTTCTTTAGAAAACTATTTTGTCCGTTTTCTAATTAAAATGGGACTATGGAGTCATCAAAAAGCACTAATCAGTTTTTTTCATCCAAATAGAATATGACTACTTTCTGTTTGGTACCTAAAATCAAACCTGCCCCAATTTTTTGGATAAATGCATGTTAAAGAACTATCTATTGTAATTTTTAAAATTAGGAAATTATTATTCAAGGGAACCACTCTGAATTTGTCAATTTACAAGACTCTGACCAAGATTGCAGAACATAGATCAATTTTGTTTCTAACTAAATGTGATACCTCCAAAAATAATCAAAAAATGAGTAGTCACCATATTATTTGTTCTCAACATCCCTAAGCATCCTAATTGAACCAGACACTGAGGCCCAAAAATGTCAACCACTATGATAAGTTATACACCATATTGATGCACAATTTTTCCTATTCTCAAACTAATCATCCAAAAGCTTTATCTTTCAATTTGTTTGAGAAAACAAAAAACAAAAACAAATACCTACATATTCCTTCACCAACAATGTCAACTCAGTGTCCAGCAAGTTTAAGTGTTCTATCCAATATGGTGGTTTGTTATTTTGACCCAGGTATTAATTTCTGTGAAGTTGGACACAATTTATTTGAGAGGCTATTTGATTTCTCTATCCAGAACTGGAAATCTCCAAAAAAAAAACTTCTCAAATAATGTCCAGTTTCTTGAAATTTTAACCAAATTGTGAATAAGTTTTGATGAATTATTCTCCTCTAAAGATGTAGTCATATGTGTATTACATGCTTTTATATTTCAACATTTCCTTTCTATCAAACAATTTCTCTCCCACTTCACAGAACTAACACTAAAATAAATCCATGGAGTAGAACTGAGAACTGAGTTTAAACAGAGTTGGTTTAGAGCTAAAACTTCAAGGGTAGATTTTTTGCTTAATCAATCGTAGTTCTTTCAAGTGTAGGAATTTATGTTCAGAGGTTTTTTTGCATTATTTTACATTTTATATAAAGTTTGTGGTTCAGGGAAAGCTTGACCCCCAACCTTTATAACAGGTTTTCGACAAAGTTGAAAACTCCTATTAAATTTGGTCTGCCTTTCAAAATAGGGAATGGGACTTACATAGTTATTCGTATCATGATCTCCAGATTCCAAAAATACCCATCTCGCATTTTCATATTTCTTTATTTATTTTATTTAATTTTATTTTATTTGGGTTATATTTTTTTGGGAAATGAAAACAGACGAACGGCTGAACCAATAGACTGAAATTTGCACCAGAGGTCAGTTTCAGTGTGAGAAAGGTCTGATAGAATTTGGAGCCGATTGGTTTAGCGGTTCCAAGGATATTGGCCAAATGAAAACATTATTTTTACAAAATCCTAAAGTACGAATTCGTAGCAGGTTTTTAGGGTTCATTACACCACACCCCTGTGTCACAAATTGAAAACCTGCTTTTCAGTTGAGCATGTGCGGTGTGGATAATGAACCTTAAAAACCTGCTCATTTTAGTTATATTTTGGCCAATATCTCCGAAAAACGCTAAACCAATTGACTCAAATTTCTATCAGACCTTTCTCACACTGAAACTGACCTCTGGTGCAAATTTCAGTCTTATTGGTTCAGCTTGTTCGTCTGTTTTCATTTCCCAAAAAAATATAACCCAAATAAAATAAAATAAAATAAAATAAATAAAGAAAATATGAAAATGCGAGATGGGTATTTTTGGAATCTGGAGATCATGAAACGAATAACTATGTAAGTCCCATTCCCTATTGCGAAAGTCAGACCAAATTTGATAGGAGGTTTTCGACTACTAAAAACTACAAACTTGAAAAAAATTTATTAGTGTACAAAATTGCTGTTTAAAAAAAAATTTCGGGGGTTTAACCCCATACCCCCCCCCATAACTACGCCACTGGCTATCAGTTTGGTTTGACAATATTTCCGGTAGAGCTTCCTCAAGATCTGATTTTTTCAAATCAAGAAATAATTCTAAATTTTCACAATGTCTAATATTTCGTCAACAGTTTGACAAATTTCATTAATTCATAACATACCATGTACGCATTATAAGCATTAAACAATTATTTTAACTATCAAAATTCATAATTTTTTTTCTCTGAAACCTACTTTTTCCAGCAAGGCTTGCCTGGCTCTAGAGTTTTTTTCATTATTTTCCTCAGTTCTTTTTGATAAGTAGTTTTCTTTCCTAGTCACTCCTTTCATTCAAGTTTGAGAAGGATTTTGATCATCATTTCATTAACTTTTAATCCTTTCAAACCTTCGCACCCCCAATTTACCAACCTTAAAATTTTCCTGACACTCTCTACAACTTCTGTTACTTTTATACATATTCCAATTTGGGGGTTTTCTTAATAACTGATGCATAGGCGTACTACTTTTTTAAACAAACAGATGAAAAAAGTCCACATTTTCAATTTCTCACTCATTTCCATGTGGGCCTAACAAAGTGTCGTCTAAGTGCCTGACAGATATTTCTAGAACTTTACGTGAAGTTTTTATCTTGGTTTGGATCTTCAGAAAATATAGGTAGCTGCTAGGTCAAGTAGCTCATTTTGTAAGACCATGTTTTTGAAATAAAATGCCCGCTATATTGACCGTACCTTAGATCCACGTTACTATAACATATGTACCTAGTAAAAAATGCTACACAGTTTATCCAGGATAGGTAGGTAGTTCAAAAAAATTAATTATTTTAATCAAATGCCATTTACCATTCTCTGTCACTGCCTTTTTACGTGTAAGTATCTTATAATATAACAGCACGTGTAATATTATTAAAAAAAAATAGAACACTCATGGGATGAAACAACAAAAGAATGAACAGAAAAGAAAAGAATTCAATAGAACATACATCAATATCAACGGGTGTGTATTTTTTTTTTTTATTAAATTTTACACAAAAATTGGTAAATTTCAAGGTTAACTCTCATCTTACTGTTGACTTGAAAATGTTTTTTTTTTTTTTTTAATATCATTTGCATCTATCGTAAGACAGACCACAAGTACTGACTAAAAAAAATCTCTTGTCAACGTCAACTGGAAAATGTTTTTTTTTTTTTTTTCCTTTATTATCCAGTATTATTAATATTTGCAGCTGTCACATCATAACCAAAACTGTGGCAACGTTGATTTTAAAAGGTCTGACTAACGTACCAGCAGACTCAAGTCTAACCAACGTCACACACAGAAGTCCGACCAACGTAGTACTATTGTCAATTCCAAAATAAAATTTCACACATGGGGTGTAACATTTGATGAGTGGGCCATAAGTATGCTAGTCGGACTTTTTACAAGACTAACATTTTCCAACTTTTTCAATGCAAATATAACCCCCTGAATCCAAAAAAACAGTTAAAACGTTGGTCGGACCTTGTGTGTGTCCGACCAACGTTTTT